>JAGWEN010001280.1:0-33008 GCA_018703685.1 Orius laevigatus
GATTTCGGGTTTTTGGACGAAAATTACGCTTCATAAATGTTGATTTCGAGGTTTTTTAATCAAATTGGGCTTTAGAAATGTTGATTTAAGGTTTTTTCACGAAAATTTGGCAATTTTAAATGTTATTTCGAGCTTTTTGAACGAAAATTAGGCTTCATAATGTTGATTTCGAGGTACCAAAATTGGACTTTAGAAATGTTGATTTTAAGGTTTTCACGAAAATTTGGCTTTTTAAATGTAATTTTGAGGGTTTTGGACGAAAATTAGCTTTACAAATGTTGATTTTGAGGTTTTTCACGAAAATTTGGCTTTTTAAAAGTTGATTTCAGGTTTTTGGACGAAAATTACGCTTCATAAATGTTGATTTCGAGGGTTTTTAATCAAAATTGGCTTTAGAAATGTTGATTTTAAGGTTTTTCACGAAAATTGGCAATTTTAAATGTTGATTTCGAGTCTTTTGAACGAAAATTAGGCTCATTAATGTTGATTTCGAGGTACCAAATTGGACTTTAGAAATGTTGATTTTAAGGTTTTTTCACGAAAATTTGGCTTTTTAAATGTTAATTTTGAGGGTGTTTTGGACGAAAATTAGGCTTTACAAATGTTGATTTTGAGGTTTTTCACGAAAATTTGGCTTTTTAAAAGTTGATTTCAGGGTTTTTGGACGAAAATTACGCTTCATAAATGTTGATTTCGAGGGTTTTTTAACCAAAATTGGGCTTTACGAATGTTATTTTAAGTTTTTTCACGTAAGTTTGCTTTTTAAATGTTGATTTCGAGGTTTTGGACGACAATTACGCTTCATAATGTTGATTCGAGTTTTTAATCAAAATTGGGCTTTAGAAATGTTGATTTTAAGGTTTTTCACGAAAATTTGGCAATTTTAAATGTTGATTTCGAGCTTTTTGAACGAAAATTAGGCTCATTAATGTTGATTTCGAGGTACCAAAATTGGACTTTAGAAATGTTGATTTTAGGTTTTTCACGAAAATTTGGCTTTTAAATGTTAATTTTGAGGTTTTGGACGAAAATTAGGCTTTACAAATGTTGATTTTGAGGTTTTTCACGAAATTTGGCTTTTAAAAGTTGATTTCAGGTTTTGGACGAAATTACGCTCATAAATGTTGATTTCGAGGTAACCAAAATTGGCTTTACGAATGTTGATTTAGGTTTTTCACGTAAATTTGCTTTTTAAATGTTGATTTCGAGGTTTTTGGACGACAATTAGGCTTCATAAATGTTGATTTCGAGGGGTTTTTTTTAACCAAAATTGGGCTTTACAAATGTTGATTTTGAGGTTTTTCACGAAAATTTGGCTTTTTAAATGTTGATTTTGAGGTTTTTCACGAAAATTTGGCTTTTTAAATGTTGATTTCGGGGTTTTTGGACGAAAATTACGCTTCATGAATGTTGATTTCGAGGGTTTTTTAATCAAAATTGGGCTTTAGAAATGTTGATTTTAAGGTTTTTCACGAAAATTTGGCAATTTTAAATGTTGATTTCGAGCTTTTTGAACGAAAATTAGGCTTCATTAATGTTGATTTCGAGGTTTTTTTTTTTTTACCAAAATTGGACTTTAGAAATGTTGATTTTAAGGTTTTTCACGAAAATTTGGCTTTTTAAATGTTAATTTTGAGGGTTTTGGACGAAAATTAGGCTTTACAAATGTTGATTTTGAGGTTTTTCACGAAAATTTGGCTTTTTAAAAGTTGATTTCAGGGTTTTTGGACGAAAATTACGCTTCATAAATGTTGATTTCGAGGGTTTTTTAATCAAAATTGGGCTTTAGAAATGTTGATTTTAAGGTTTTTCACGAAAATTTGGCAATTTTAAATGTTGATTTCGAGCTTTTTGAACGAAAATTAGGCTTCATTAATGTTGATTTCGAGGTTTTTTTTTTTTTACCAAAATTGGACTTTAGAAATGTTGATTTTAAGGTTTTTCACTAAAATTTGGCTTTTTAAATGTTAATTTTGAGGGTTTTGGACGAAAATTAGGCTTTACAAATGTTGATTTTGAGGTTTTTCACGAAAATTTGGCTTTTTAAAAGTTGATTTCAGGGTTTTTGGACGAAAATTACGCTTCATAAATGTTGATTTCGAGGGTTTTTTAACCAAAATTGGGCTTTACGAATGTTGATTTTAAGGTTTTTCACGTAAAGTTTGCTTTTTAAATGTTGATTTCGAGGTTTTTGGACGACAATTACGCTTCATAAATGTTGATTTCGAGGGTTTTTTAATCAAAATTGGGCTTTAGAAATGTTGATTTTAAGGTTTTTCACGAAAATTTGGCAATTTTAAATGTTGATTTCGAGCTTTTTGAACGAAAATTAGGCTTCATTAATGTTGATTTCGAGGTTTTTTTTTTTTTACCAAAATTGGACTTTAGAAATGTTGATTTTAAGGTTTTTCACGAAAATTTGGCTTTTTAAATGTTAATTTTGAGTTTTGGACGAAAATTAGGCTTTACAAATGTTGATTTTGAGGTTTTTCACGAAAATTTGGCTTTTTAAAAGTTGATTTCAGGGTTTTTGGACGAAAATTACGCTTCATAAATGTTGATTTCGAGGGTTTTTTAACCAAAATTGGGCTTTACGAATGTTGATTTTAAGGTTTTTCACGTAAAGTTTGCTTTTTAAATGTTGATTTCGAGGTTTTTGGACGACAATTAGGCTTCATAAATGTTGATTTCGAGGGGTTTTTTTAACCAAAATTGGGCTTTACAAATGTTGATTTTGAGGTTTTTCACGAAAATTTGGCTTTTTAAATGTTGATTTGAGGTTTTTCACGAAAATTTGGCTTTTTAAATGTTGATTTCGGGGTTTTTGGACGAAAATTACGCTTCATAAATGTTGATTTCGAGGGTTTTTTTAACCAAAATTGGGCTTTACAAATGTTGATTTTAAGGTTTTTCACGAAAATTTGGCAATTTTAAATGTTGATTTCGAGCTTTTTGAACGAAAATTAGGCTTCATTAATGTTGATTTCGAGGTTTTTTTTTTTTTACCAAAATTGGACTTTAGAAATGTTGATTTTAAGATTTTTCACGAAAATTTGGCTTTTTAAATGTTGATTTTGAGGGTGTTTTTTTTTGGACGAAAATTAGGCTTTACAAATGTTGATTTTGAGGTTTTTCACGAATTTTTGGGGATAATTGCACACAAAAAAAATATCTTTTCCGACCCCCCCCGCCCTCCCGGGCCAGTCCGCGCCTGACCATCCTTATCCTGCTGTCCACCAAAGAAGGTAGATATAATTCTCTCCTCTTGGCAAATATCACGTCCTGGAGGTGTTAAGGATTTTCAAAGGTAAAGACCAAAAGCGAAATAACGGTCATAATCTAAAACGTAAAGCAAACAGATTATATATTTACAAAGCCATTATGCTCCGCAAACTCACGGTTCCTTCAACTAAAAAGTCATGTCTGAGTTTTTGGTTCCGCCATCACTTTTAACAAAATTCACTCCATTTGCTGTATTTTTGTGTGGTAAGTTTATATTAAGGGGGATTCTCCCTCCAGAATTGTTTGTTTCTCATTCAAGAGATCGCAGCACTATCACCCCCAAAATTAGTTTCCTCGTTTTGGGCACCAAAAATGGCGAGTCATCTTTTCTTCCCCCCTCATTTAACTCCTCGGAACCCCTTAAAAATCTCGTACCGACGAATCTATCCATCCGATCGTCTTAATATTAGCATATTTGGAATCAGCTCGTCAAAACCTACAAGATGACTACCTGTTTTTTCACAAAAAAAGTTTTGGAGGAAAATTGCATTTTCTATTTTTCCGAGGAAAATTTTTTTCGGGAAAACTGCTTTCTAAACAGTACGTAGTTTTCCGAAAGAATGAGAACGCGCTTTTCAAAAAAAAATTTCCGACCATTTTTAGTGCCCAAAACGAGGAAACTACTTTTGGGCATCTTCCCTCTCACTCGCACACTTGGTAGAATTTTGATGTCGGATCCCCCTTAACAGTTTCTACCAGTAATATAGGACGACTTGGTATATGCATTGTTGAAATGATATGCGTGAAATATGGCCTCAACTTTTTATGATTTTATTCTCGGTGAGTATGGTAATTTCGTTGGAGATGGTACAAGATGATCCTTTTTTCCTTATTCTTTTCTTTCTCACTCTCGCAAAATATTTTTTGACAATATAAAGACGCAGTCAATATTCGTCACATCAAAATGAATAATGGACGCTTTCTCCCGGGACCTCCTGGAGACGAAGGGCGCACGCAAGAAAGGCGCTTAAATACGACGTGGGTGTGAAATAAGGACGATGAGGAAATAACAAAAAAAATTAAAGAAAAAATGGATAGATGTCAGGCGACAGGTTTTCTTTTTCGACGGTGAAGGAACTTCTTTACAAGAACCGAATAAAAATGAATAATTGCACATCCAGACCTATTATTAAGTAAACCTACATCGGATAAAAACTAACTAAAATGTTAATTTCTTCATTTTTGTCGATTAACTAGAACAATTTTCCCAGGAAATTAAACGAGCATTAATTTTGAATAAGGCATTATTTCGCTAGGATGAGTAGTTCTCGAGTTATTTGCAAAAAAGACCAAATTTATTATCACACGGATTTGCCCCTCCATATCTCCCTAAGTATTGATCTTAGAGAAAAAACAACTTAGCATTTTTTGTAGAAAATTAAACGAGCATTAATTTTGAATGAAGGCATTATTTCGCTAGGATGCGTAGTTTCCGAGTTATTTGCAAAAAACCAAATTTACTCTCACACGAACTTTGCCGCTCCATATCTCCTTACATATTGATCCTAGAGAAAAAACGGATAAGCACTTTTTGGAGGAAATTAAACGAGTATTAATTTTGAATTAAAGCATTATTTCGCTAGGATGAGTAGTTCTCGAGTTATTTGCAAAAAACCAAATATATTCTCACACGGATTTGCCCCTCTATATCTCACTAAATATTGATCTTAGAGAAAAAACTACTTAGCATTTTTTGTAGGAAATTAAACGAGCATTAATTTTGAATAAGGCATTATTTCGATAGGGTGCATAGTTTCCGAGTTATTTGCAAAAAAAAACCAAATTTACTCTCACACGGACTTTTCCCCTCCATATCTCCTTACACATTGATCCTAGAGAAAAAACGACTTAGCACTTTTTAGAGGAAATTAAACGAGCATTAATTTTAAATAAAGCATTATTTCGCTAGGATGAGTAGTTCTCGAGTCATTTGCAAAAAACCAAATTTATTCTCACACTGATATGCCCCTCCATATCTCCCTAAATATTGATCTTAGAGAACAAACGACTTAGCATTTTTTGTAGGAAATTAAACGAGCATTAATTTTAAATAAAGGCATTATTTCGCTAGGGCGCGTAGTTTCCAAGTTATTTGCAAAAAACCACAAGGTGTTTTATTTTTGAGTTATTTGCACGTATAACCTAATGCCCCACCATATGATGCAAAGGTGGTGTTTTACCGAAATCTCCACTTCAAATTAGTGATTTAAAAGAAAATAATTATTAAAATTCCTCAAGATATTTACGGGCTTCGGGACACTCGTAATGGGCAAACCTTCGAGAATTCTTCGAGACGTTCAATGTCCCCGTTTTTTAAATTTTTCTTTTGGATTTCTCGGTCATGACCGAACGATTGGTGTCTTTCCGAGAGATTCATAAATCAAAATTCGAATTTTGATTAATTTAACACAACCAAAATAAGAAAATAATTTAATTTCCAAGCTTTCTTCCCTCAAGTGAAAGATATTAATAAATAAAATAATTTCACTCTTGATAACCAGCTGGGTTCAATAGATTTGACAAGTTTCTGAATGTAGAGTGATTTAAATGGTTTAACATGGGTTACTTAGCATATATCTATGAAGGTACCCGATTTTCTAGTTTATTGGCTTTTATTATTTTACCTAATAATCTTTAAAATGTAGCAGGTTGCATAATAGAAAAAAAAATTGAGGGCGAAAAAAGAGTGAGGCTTTTGTAAACTTCCATGAATAGTAATAAAGAACATTATCGAAAAACTAGGGTGAAAGAAAGAAAGTGGTCTGGGTGGAGAAACAAAGGATCGGGGAGGACGTGATTTGATATTTGGGAGTCGGTGGCCCCGATGGGATGAAGACGATAAGGTGGCTCCCTAGACAAGTGAGCGGTCGGGAAGCGCCAAGACGCCCTACACCATCCTTACCAAAGTCGGTCAATATGTACTTGTTTTTTTCTTAGTCTTTTTGTGCCACGATAATGGAAGAGAAGAGGGTCACAAGACTTTCTCACATTCCTCCATCCCTTTTGTTTCAGCTCATCCTCCTCGCCACGTAATCAACGCCTCACTCCTATTAACATCCATGAACGCCATTCTGTTTTGCTCGATGGTCTTGTCGACCATTTTAAATTAAATAAAATGTACCTATCATTAATTTGTGCTATAGTCCCCCCCCCGTGACCTACCAGGCCCACCAAGAGCTACTAGACGTACCAGACGTACCAGACGAACCAGACGAACCAGACGAACCAGCGTACCACAAGTACCAGACGTACCACAAGTACCAGACATACCACAAGTACCAGATGTACCAGAACTACCAGGCGTACCAGACCTACCAGACGAACCAGCGTACCACAAGTACCAGACGTACCACAAGTACCAGACATACCACAAGTGCCAGATGTACCAGAACTACCAGGCGTACCAGACGTAACAGACCTACCAGACGAACCAGACGTACCACAAGTACCAGACGTACCACAAGTACCAGACATACCACAAGTACCAGATGTACCACAATTATCAGACGAACCAGAAGTACCAGGCGTACCAGACCTACCTGGCGTACCAGACCTACCTGACGAACCAGACGAACCAGACGAACCAGACGAACCAGACGAACCAGACGAACCAGACGTACCACAAGTACCAGACATACCACAAGTACCAGATGTACCACAATTATCAGACGAACCAGAAGTACCAGGCGTACCAGACCTACCTGGCGTACCAGACCTACCTGACGAACCAGACGAACCAGACGAACCAGACGAACCAGACGAACCAGACGAACCAGACGAACCAGACGAACCAGACGTACCACAAGTACCAGACATACCACAAGTACCAGATGTACCACAATTATCAGACGAACCAGAAGTACCAGGCGTACCAGACCTACCTGACGAACCAGACGAACCAGACGAACCAGACGAACCAGACGAACCAGACGTACCACAAGTACCAAAAGTACCAGACATACCACAAGTACCAGATGTACCACAATTATCAGACGAACCAGAAGTACCAGGCGTACCAGACCTACCTGACGAACCAGACGAACCAGACGAACCAGAAGAACCAGACGAACCAGACGAACCAGACGAACCAGACGAACCAGACGAACCAGACGAACCAGACGAACCAGACGAACCAGACCTACTAGACCTACTTTGACGAACCAGGCGAACCAGACGAACCAGGCGAACCAGGCGAACCAGGCGAACCAGGCGTACCAGACGTACCAGATGTACCAGTCGTACCATACGTAACAGGCGTACCAGATGTACCAGACGTACCACAAGTACCAGACGTACCACAAGTACCAGGCGTACCACAAGTACCAGGCGTACAAGGCGTACCATTCTTACAAGGCCTACCAGGCGTAAAAGGCGTACCAGGCGTAAAAGGCGTACCAGACCTACCAGGCGTACCATGCGTGCCAGACGTAGCAGAAGTAGCAGATGTACCAGACGAACCAGACGTACCGCAAGTACCAGACGAACCAGATGTACCAGGCGTACCTGACGTACCAGGCGTACCAGACCTACCAGACGTCCCAGACGTACCAGACCTACTAGACGAACCAGACCTACCAGACGAACCAGACGAACCAGGCGTACCATGCGTGCCAGACGTAGCAGAAGTACCAGGCGTACCAGATGTACCAGACCTACCTACCATTTTTTCATAGTTATACACCCCTCAATCACAAATTTCAATATCTGTTTGTACTTTTGTGTAATTTTATTAATAACTTCTTCATTGATTAATAGAATATCCTTGAATGATATTTTAATTGAATGAATGTTCGGCGGAGGAGAAATCTTTTTTCGGGAAAAACTCTTGATTTATAGGCGAGATTTGAGTGTTACGGTGGAGGATGTCATAAAAAAAAAGCCCGAAGTCTCACATTCTCCACTTTTTTGTGGGCGCGGTAAAGACCAAAAAACTCGGAACTAAAAACGCTTTTTTGCCCCTTAATATCAATCCAAAAAGGTGGACGTAACCAAAAAAAATTTTGAGGAGAAAGTAAAATTTTTTTCCACCTTTTGCTTAAATTCAAAACAACTTTCTCTATTTTATATAAAAGTATTTTTTTGGTTTATTTCCTTGAAAATTGCTATTCCTATGTAAAATGCAAAATATTTTTAAATGAAAGTGCATGTCGGAAACTGCCTTCTTGGTCGAAAAATGTGTGCGAACTCGAAAATTGGTTTTTGAACATCGATAGCTCCTAAACGGCTCAACCGATCTTAACGCCAGAAAGCTCATTAGAGGCAAAATTATATAAACTTTCATTTTGTGCTTAATAATCAAGTCGCTAGAACCCATAGTTTTGGAGCTAGATGTCAAAAACTCAATTGGAACCGTTTTTCAAAATGGATCCCCCATTTTCGACCTCCATTGCCTGCACTTTTTTTTTTTAAATTGCCTGTAAAAACCTATGTGTTGGACCGATTTTGGTGACCTATTTTTTAATCGACGCAGAATTTCGTCGTCTTTAATTTACTACTAAGGTGTTTTCCTGATCATTGATTTTTTGCAAATAACTCGAGAACTACTCATCTTAGCGAAATAATGCTTTTATTCAAAATTAATGCTCGTTTAATTTCCTACTAAAAATGCTAAGTTGTTTTTTCTCTAAGATCAATATTTAGGGAGATATGGAGGGGCAAATCCGTGTGATAATAAATTTAGTTTTTTGCAAATAACTCGAGAACTACTCATCTTAGCGAAATAATGCTTTTATTCAAAATTAATGCTCGTTTAATTTCCTACTAAAAATGCTAAGTCGTTTTTTTCGCTAAGATCAATATTTAGGGAGATATGGAGCTGAAAAAAAGTCGAGGTTTTTCGGCTGCCCAAAGATATACCTAATTGTAGACTGGCCTATAAGTCATGAAAAGAAGAAAACCTGCAGAAATTATTTGAAAACGTCCAGAACGGATGGAGATAAAAGAAGAAAGGAAAACTGAACAGAATTACACAAAAGAGACACGAAAACGTGAAAATGTGTTCACTTTCACCGTTCGAAGGGAAAAAAGGAGTTTTCATCGAAAGAGAAATTCTCCCTTCCGAACGCTTGGGCCGATTCCATCACGCCTATTCGACCACGGGAGCGCTCACCAAAATGCAAGTCAGAGCTTAAATTATAGCTCCTCTGTGTCATCGTGTTCAGAAGAAAAAAATCGCTTCGAGGTCACTAGGACGCTTTAACCATTTACCTTCACGGCATTTTTGTATTCGACTTATCCCATTACCTACAGTTCCGTACCGAAAAAAAGAATTTTATCGGTTTTGAAATTTCAAAACGACCTTTCTTCTGTAACAAGCTGCAATTATAGAAAGGCACTATGTTAGCTAGTTATTGTTCTTTCTAACCTAAATAGCGTCGCTTTCCGAGCCCTACTCTGTATATGGTTCAAGTTTGGGAAGATCGTAACGAATATGGCCAATTTAAACATCCTAAGGACCTAAAAAGAATGAAATTTCTAGCCAGAATCGGTTTGTTTAGAGCGTATTGATAACATATCAGCTGCAGGTTATGAATTGGCTTTAGGGTTGCCATTCTAAAAAGGATCTTCTGAACGATCCTTTCAATATTTTTCTTTTAAGAGCTTTTACTTTAGGATGTAATTTCGTTATTTTCGTTGAAGAAAAAACCTGTTTAGAACAACGTCCCTAGATTTCGATAACGGGATCTAACAACGTAAAATATCGACTGTTTGCTTGTTACTAGATAAAGAGTAGATACGGACTTCCAAAAAGGAAGCCACACCAAATGCGATTTTCGGGTTATATCTCAGCTTCCTACGATAGTACGACAGCTTCTAATACGATAGTAGGGAAACCTGAAAATTTCAAGTCGGTTTACATGGGAACGAGATATAGAACTTCAAAACCCTGTTTTTTCACTGTTACTGTCTCCTCCTCCTCCACCCCCTCTACCTCCTCCTCCCCTCTCCCCACCACCTCCTCCTCATTTCCCCTCCACCTCCTCCCCCTTCACTTCCTCCTCCTCCAATCCACTACCACCTCCTCCTCCTCATCCCCCTCCTACTACTCCACCTCCTCCTCCACCCCCTCTCCCTTCTCCCCACCCCCTCTCCCTTCTCCCCACCTCCTCCTCCACCCCCTCTCCATTCTCCCCACCTCCTCCTCCACCCCCTCACCATTCTCCCCACCTCCTCCTCCACCCCCTCACCATTCTCCCCACCTCCTCCTCCACCCCCTCTCCCTTCTCCCCACCTCCTCCTCCACCCCCCTCTCCCTTCTCCCCACCTCCTCCTCCACCCCCCTCTCCCTTCTCCCCACCTCCTACTCCACCCCCTCTCCATTCTCCCCACCTCCTCCTCCACCCCCTCACCATTCTCCCCACCTCCTCCTCCACACCCCTCTCCCTTCTCCCCACCTCATCCTCCACCCCCCTCTCCCTTCTCCCCACCTCTTCCTCCTTTTAATCAACCCCCCTCCTACTCCCCCTCCTCCTCCTCCACCCCCTTCCTCCTCCTCCTTAAACTTCTCCTCCTCCTTTTAATCAACCCCCCTCCTACTCCCCCTCCTCCTCCTCCACCCCCTTCCTCCTCCTCCTCAAACTTCTCCTCCTCCTTTTTATCCTCCCCCCTCTTCCTCCTCCTCCTCATCCTCCTCCTACTCCACCCCCTCTCCCTTCTCCTCCTACTCCACCCCCTCTCCCTTCTCCTCCTACTCCACCCCCTCTCCCTTCTCCTCCTACTCCACCCCCTCTCCCTTCTCCTCCTACTCCACCCCCTCTCCCTTCTCCTCCTCCTCCTTCTCCACCTCCTTCCACTCCTCCTCCTCATCCTACTCCTCCCCCTTATCATCCTCCTCCACCTCCTCCCCTTTCTCCTCATCATCCTCCTCCTCCACACCCCTCTCCCTTCTCCCCACCTCATCCTCCACCCCCTCTCCCTTCTCCCCACCTCCTCCTCCTTTTAATCATCCCCCCTCCTACTCCCCCTCCTACTCCTCCACACCCTTCCTCCTCCTCCTCAATGAACGTATCCTCCTCCTTCCCCCTCCTCCTTCTCCTTTTCATCCTCCTCCCTCCTCCTCCTACTCCTCCACCTCCTCCTCCCCCTCATCATCCTCCTCCTACTCCTCCACCCCCTTCCCTTTCTCCTCCTCCTTCCTCCACCCGTCCTTTTCATCCTACTCCACCTCCTCCTCCGCCTCTTCCTCCTCCACCCCCTCCCCTTTCTCCTCCTCCTCCTTTTGATCCTCCTCCTCCTCCCCCTCTCCCTCCTCCTCCACCTCCTCCTCATCCTACTCCTCCCCCTCATCATCATCATCATCATCCACCTCCACCTCCTCCTCCCCCTCATCCTCCTCCACCCCCTCCCCTTTCTCCTCCTCCTCCTTCTCCTCCTCCTCCACCTCCCCCTCCACCTCCTCCTCATCCTACTCCTCCCCCTCATCATCATCTTCCTCCTTCCCCTCCTCCTCATCCACCCCCACCTCCTCCTCCACATATTTGTGGAGTTACATACTCTAATTGAATAATTTTTTCGAAGATGTACGATAATAAACTGTAATTTTATATAATTGGGTATTGATATAATTCTAATAAAGGGAGAACCGGAGTGGCTTGGTGATGAAAGGAGAAAGAAGGGCAATTACATGAAGTCCAGAGGTTTATTTTCACTTTCGGAGACCCTGTTAGCCACTTACGTCATAACTACTTTCATTCCGTGTCTTCTTCAGTAAGAGCCGTTTGACCTCTCGACTTGACCAGCTCCAGCTCTTCCATTACCCTTGAGCTACTCTTTCAAGGTCTTTTTAACATTCAAGTCTTCAAATCTGATATAACTCGTTTTAACAACTTAATCTTCGGCTATCTCTTTCCATAGCCCAGCCTGGGAATTTTCACGGTTTTTCACCAATATCTCGAAAACCGTTGGTCATAGCTGAACAAACGTTAAGTACAAAATTAAAGATTATTAAATTTCCTAAAGATTTAATTTAACAAAATTTTTTGTAGGACCAAACGTATCTGAGCTACGAGGTGACAAAAACCGGATTTTTAATTTTGACCTTTTTTCGAATTTTTTATTAAATTCTCTACAACTTTCACCAAATAAACTTTTTGATCAGATGAAGTCTTCCTTCAGATGTCAAAATTGAAAATCCCGTTTTTTGTCGCCTCGTAGCTCAGATAGGTTTAATCCTACAAAAAAAATTATAAAATTAAATCTGTAGTAAATTTAATAAGCTTTAATTTTGTACTTAATATTTTTTCGCCTACGACTTACAGTTTTCGAGATATTGGCGAAAAACCGTGAAACTTCACGGCGATTTCATTTTTTTGCCCTTTTTGCCTTTGACTAGACTATTGAGAAGAAAAGCAAACGTTTTTCGAATCGTTTTCCTTCGAAATTACATTTTTTTTCTCGAAACCTAAGGGCCTAACGGGAGTTGACGTCTAAAAAATGTCCAGGGAGGTGCGGTCACGTTGATTTTAGGCCTCATATAATTCATAGGCGTTTTTTTTTTAACGACCGACTTTTTAAGAGCCTTTTAATAAAGTCATAACTCGATGAAATTTTGGGATTAGAAGAAGAATCATGCTTTCTAGCCTTAAAAAAAAAAAAAAAAAAAAAAAAAAAAAAATGTAATTTTTTCATCGAGAATTTTCAAGATGGACCCATTTCGACGAACAGTTAGTCCATCGCGTACTGGCTCTTTTTTATACCAACCTATTCTTATAAGTATTTGTATTGGTTTTTTGACAGTCATTTCCTTTTAAAGAATCCGAGTGGTGCACTAGGTTGTCCTCATTCGGTTGTTCTCATTTTCTTATTAATGATTAAAGGTTTAAGCTTCTTTAACTACATATTCATAAATCTTCCCATACTCTTCGCCCCTTTCTCTACCATCTTATACTTTAGCTCTTTCCAGTTTTAAATAAAATTATAAAAGAGACATGGGAAAGATAAGACGACGACAGTGATATAAGAACATTGGCTCAAAAATTTTTGAAGTTTTTGACGAAAAACAGCTCTTAAAACGTTATTTTGAGGGGTTTTTTAAAATGAAAAGTTGGCTCTTAAAATAACGATTTTAAGGCTTTTGACGAAAAATCGCCTTAAAATGTTCATTTTGAGGTTTTTGACGAAAATTTGGCTCTTCAAACGTTCATTTTGAGGTTTTCGTGAAAAATTGGAAAAATGTTTATTTTAAGGTTTTTGACGAAAAATATGATAAAGAAGGTATAAGCATTTATTTTAAGCAATTTGATTACATTTATATTATGCATAGTTTAAAATTTCTTCATAAAAGCATTAATTAGTATATATTATAATAATAAGATATAATAATAGTATATATGAGTTTTCTTCTTTCTTCTTTCATAAATGGCTCTTAAAACGTCGATTTTGATATTTTCGATGGAAATTTTTTCTTCTTGATTTTGACTTTTTAAGAAAATCGATCGGTTTTTGACGAAAAATGGCTCTTGAAACGTTAATTTTGAATTTTTCTTTGAAAAATATGGCTTTTAAAATCTTGATTTTGAGATTTTTGACGAAAAAATTGGCTCTTGAAAATGTCGATTTTGAAGTTTTTGACGAAAAAAATGGCCATTCCATGAACAAAAAGATGTGTTTTTGAGAACTAAAAATTTTAGGAATTTTGCAGAAAATTTTCTTCGTTATGGTGAATTTGCTTTCGGTACCAAAAAAACGAAAAAATTAATTTTTTTTAAATATTTTAAGAAACCATATAATGATGAATTGAACCACGTTTTCAGATTTTAAAAAAATTTTCTTCCAGTAACAAAAAAAAAGGTTGTTTGTGAAAGCGGAGTTAGTTAGGTGAATTATTTAATCGACGAATGGCCCTTTCTGAGAAGAATCTGGGGTCGACTAGAAGGAAATTCCGGACCTAAAACAGAGAAAGATCGTTACGTTTCTGATGGTTCGTCCTAGTGTCATCCTTTTTTCCCTTCCATCCTCTCCTTTTCATTTAAAAACATTGAGAAAGTTAAAATTCAAATAAAAAAACGAATAAAGCCTTCCAAGATTGGAAATAATGAGCAAAAAGGTCATTAAAATGCATTCGAAAATGAGAGAAATGGCCGAGGGCGGTAGGATGCGACATTGGTAATTTATCGTACGTGGGGGTACAGAGAAGATAAAATGTCGGTGGGTTTCAAAAACATAACCTATTAGAAAAGACGTGGAGGTCACGAGGTGAAGGGGGGAAATCAAAATCGGCGACGCAATTAATCTAGCGTGCCTGTAATTACCGATTCGACAAAAATGTCGTCGCTTTCGGAAAGACTTTAACCCTATTTTGAGTTTAAAACGTCGATTTTTAAACGATCAATTTGAGGAAGAATCCCCGATTTCATTTTACTTATCCGTTATCATCATCCGAGACGGGTAGATCAACCAGGATGGAAATAAAAATGGACCTAAGCATGGAAATAAAGATGGACCTAAGTACGGGCCCAATGATGGATCTAAGTATGGGATTAAGGATGGAACTAAGTAGGGGCATAAATATGGGTCACGGGATTAAGAATCGGGCTAAGTATGGGCTTAAGCATCGACCTAAGTATGGGCATAAGTATGGGCCCAATGATGTGCCTAAGTATGGGATTAAGGGTGAATATAAGCATGGGCATACGTATGGGTCATGGAATTATAATAATCGAGCTAAGTATGGGCATAAGGATGGACCTAAGTATGGGATTAAGGGTGGAACTAAGTATGGGCCATGCGATTGAGAAGCGAGCTGAGTATGGGCATGAGGATGGACCTAAGTATGGGATTAAGGGTGGGCCTAAATATGGGATTAAGGGTGGAACTAAGTATGGGCCATGCGATTGAGAAGCGAGCTGAGTATGGGCATGAGGATGGACCTAAGTATAGGCATAAGTATGGGCCTAAGTATGGGATTAAGGGTGGAACTAAGTATGGGATTAATGGTGGAACTAAGTATGGGATTAATGGTGGAATTAAGTATGGGATTAAGGGTGGAAATAAGTATGGGATTTAGGGTGGAAATAAGTATGGGATTAAGGGTGGAAATAAGTATGGGATTAAGGGTGGAACTAAGTATGGGATTAAGGGTGAAATAGTATGGGGATTAAGGTGGAAATAAGTATGGGATTAAGGGTGGAAATAAGTATGGGATTAAGGGTGGAAATAAGTATGGGATTAAGGGTGGAAATAAGTATGGGATTAAGGGTGGAAATAAGTATGGGATAAGGGTGGAAATAAGTATGGGATTAAGGTGGAAATAAGTATGGGATTAGGGTGGAAATAAGTATGGGATTAAGGGTGGAAATAAGTATGGGATTAAGGGTGGAACTAAGTATGGGATTAATGTGGAATTAAGTATGGGATTAAGGGTGGAAATAAGTATGGGATTTAGGTGGAAATAAGTATGGATTTAGGGTGGAAATAAGTATGGGATTAAGGTGGAAATAAGTATGGGATTAAGGGTGGAAATAAGTATGGGATTAAGGGTGGAAATAAGTATGGGATTAAGGGTGGAAATAAGTATGGGATTTAGGGTGGAAATAAGTATGGGATTAAGGGTGGAAATAAGTATGGGATTAAGGGTGGAAATAAGTATGGGCCATGCGATTAAGAAGCGAGCTGAGTATTGGCATAAGGATGGACCTAAGTATGGGATTAATGGTGGAACTAAGTATGGGCCATGCGATTAAGAAGCGAGCTGAGTATGGGCATGAGGATGGACCTAAGTATAGGCATAGGATGGGCCTAATGATGGGCCTAAGTAAGGGATTAAAGGTGGGTGGAAGTATGGGCATAAGGATGGGCGTGAGTATGGCCATAAGTATGGACCTAAATACCGGATTAAAACTCGACCTAAGTATGCACCTAAGTATGGACCTAAGTATGGGATTAAGGGTGTAACTAAGTATGGGCATACGTATGGGTCATGGGATTTTCAGAATCGAGCTAAGTATGGGCATAAGCACAGGATTAAGAATCGTCCTAAGTATGGGCATGAGTATGGACCTAAGTATGGGATTAAGGGTGGAACTAAGTATGGACATGGGATTAAGAATCGAGCTAAGTATGGACATAAGTATGGGAGGAAGAATCTACTCATAAGGATGGACCTAAGTTTAAGGATCGACCTAAGTATGGACCTAAGCATCGGATTAATGGCGCAATTATGTATGGTCATAAGTAGGGCCCTAAGTATGGACCTAAATATGGACCTAAATACGTGATTAAAACTCGACCCGAGGTATGGGCATAGGGATGGACCTAAGTATGGAATTAAGGATGGCCTAAAGTATGGACCTTAGCATGGGATTAAGGGTGGTACTAAGTATGGGCATACGTATGGGTCATGGGATTTTCAGAATCGAGCTAAGTAAGTATGGGCATAAAGATGGACCTAAGTATGGGCCTATGGATGGAAACAAGGATGGATGCAGAGGCCACCTAAGGACCTCCAAAAATATGGATTTCTGTAGAAAACCATCGTTTTCACAAAATTTTTGAGAAAGCTCCCCTTTTCTGGATTCCACTTCCAGAACTACCAAACCAGAACTTTTTTTTTTTATGGTTCCAACATTCGAAAAGTGACTGATGAGGTCATGTAACTTAATGATGATAATGAATATCGCTGGGAGGTGATGCCTCAAGTCTGGTGTTGATTGCTGCTCCATATTTAACCTAATGGGCCCTAATACGATAAACACCACTATTAGTGTTACAATTTTTTCGAAGGGATATTTAACGTCTATACGGGAATTACTTTTAATACGATTACCGGCCTTCTAGATTTGATACATATTTCAAAAGATATATTTTTCTCGTTTTAACTTATTAAATTGGGTTTTGTCAACTTAAGATCACTTATAAATCCAAGCTGAAAATTATTAGTTACCAGTTTTTGTTAGTGACGTATGGATAAAAAAAAATCACTTCCAGGCAACGCCTTCAGCGATATCTAGTGATCGGAGCAGAAACTTAATTTTACGAAATTTCCTTTTTCTCCAAAAAATATTCATTTCCGAGCTTTCGAACTATGGAGTAAATGGTTTTATGATATTTAAAGTTTTTAGTTTTACGAGATTATTGTGGCAATAATTTTGCAGCAATAAAAAAACCAGTGTTTTGCTGGTCTAAAACGCTGGAAAGACAAATGGAACGTTTTTTTGCTCGAAAAACATACGAACTGGTTAAAAAAGACCAAAAAATTAAGGGAAATTCATGGGGAAAACGTGCCTGTGTAAACTTATACACTGCATTTTGGTCATAGCGTGCAATTTTCATACCATTGCCAAGGATACCCTTCATAACCTGCATACGCTGCATCCTCTTCATATGCTACATACTGTGCATGCACTGCATACTCTGCTATAGCTGCATACCATGCATACCCTACATATTCGTCATACCGCACAATTGGTCATACCCTGCATACCTACCCTGCATTAGCTGCATCCCCTGCCATAGCTGCATCCCCTGGATTAGCTGCATCCCCTGCCATGGCTGCATCCCTTGGATTAGCTGCATCCCCTGCCTTGGCTGCATGCTCTTCGTAATCTGGATTCGCTGCAACCCTGCATAAACCGCATACCCTTCATATTTGTCATGCCGTGCAATTCGTCATACCCTGCATATTCGTCATACCCTGCATACTTCCCTGCATTAGCTGCATACCCTGCATCCTCTGCTATAGCTGCATACCATGCATACCTAACATATTCGTCACACCGTGCAATTTGTCATACCCTGCATATTCGTCATACCCTGCATACCTACCCTGGATTAGCTGCATGCTCTGCATACTCTTCATTAGCTGCATACTCTGCATTAGCTGCATACTCTGCATTAGCTGCACCCTCTTCATACACTACATACTGTGCATACGCTGCATACTCTGCTATAGCTGCATACCATGCATACCCTACATATTCGTCATACCGCGCAATTTGTCATACCCTGCATACCTACCCTGCATTAGCTGCATCCCCTGCCATAGCTGCATCCCCTGCCATAGCTGCATCCCCTGCCATAGCTGCATCCCCTGCCATAGCTGCATCCCTTGGATTAGCTGCATCCCCTAGATTAGCTGCATGCTCTTCGTAATCTGGATTCGCTGCAACCCTGCATAAACCGCATACCCTTCATATTTGTCATGCCGTGCAATTCGTCATACCCCGCATACATATTCGTCATACCCTGCATACCTACCCTGCATTAGCTGCATACCCTGCATTGGCTGCATCCTCTGGATTAGCTGCATACCCTGCATTAGCTGCATACTCTTCATTAACTGCATACCCTGCATCAGCTGCATGCTCTTCGTAATCTGGATTCGCTGCAACCCTGCATAAACCGCACACCCTTCATATTTGTCACGCCGTGCAATTCGTCATACCCTGCATACTTCCCTGCATTAGCTGCATACCCTGCATCCTCTGCATTGGCTGCATCCTCTGAATTAGCTGCATACCCTGCATCCTCTGCATTAGGTGCATCCCCTGGATTAGCTGCATTCCCTGCATCCTCTGCATTATCTGCATACTCCGAATCAGCTGCATACTCTTCATAATCCGGATTCGCTGCAACCCTGCATAAACCGCATACCCTTCATATTTGTCATGCCGTGCAATTCTACCCCGCATATTCGTCATACCCTGCATACCTACCCTGCATTAGCTGCATACGCTTCATAAAATGGATTCGCCGGAGCATTGCATTTGCTGCATACGCTGCATATGTAGCATATCTTGCATTCGCTGCATACGCCGTATAAGCCGCACACGTTGCATAAGCTGGATAAGCCAGGTCGGCCGCATAAGTCGCATATGCCGCATACGCAGCACAACTTGCATAAGCAGCATACGGTGCATAACCTTGATGTGGCGCATATTCCGCATATACCGCATGCCATGCATGTGCTGCATACGGTGCATATCCCGCATACCCTGCATTTAGGGTAGGTCATTATGATGTCCAAGCTAGAACTCTCCGTTCCCTCCAGATCGACAGGCCTGTAAAAAAACACTTTTTAAGATCCCCTTTTGGGGTTTCAATATATATTATATGTGTATATTATATATATATATATATATATATATATATATATTATATATATATATTTTCATTTTGAAAGTTATATTGAATTTTACTAATTATTAACAGTAATAAACTGGTAAAAGAAAAAATTGTTAATTAATTACGTCATTACGTAGCGGAGATGCCTTCTGGAAGGAAGATCCTCGAGGAGAAAATGTTCTGGAACTGCCCTGCGGCCAATATTCGTCCCTTCTAGCAGAAAATTCGCCAGTGACGTCATCTTGACGCGAGTATTTTTTACAACCCCTTCCAAAGGGTTTTTTTCCCCACTTTTAATACACCCCCTTCTCCAGGACAGTCGTTCCTTCGACCCTCTCCCTACTTAAATCCGCTCATCAATTATCGTATTCAAGGTAAATATCAAAAAATACAAATTTAATGTAAAATAAAAGAAAATTTCACATTAAAGAATGATGCCTTCAGTAGAAGAGCAGGTTTCCCTAACCACTTTACTTATCAGGCGCCATTTTCTTCCAGGACATTTTAGTGTTTCTAAGGCGAAATTTGTTATATTAACTTTTTTTTTCTTTTTTTTCCCCTTTATTTTATCTAATTAAAGAGGAAAATGGGGGTGAACTCATTACCCGCCACAGATAGCTTTTGCTGGAATTTTGTCCCATGGATGTTAGGTAATTATGACGTATTTACTATCGATCTTTTCTAAATTTATACCTATCACGTAATAATTTAACAACAATTTTTGGGGTGAGGGTTAACTTGACATATTGTTTAAAACTTTTTCAATGTTTATAACTCAATTACGCCTGAACTACTGGACCGATTTTGACAAACGGAAAACTTTTTGACGTAAAATTTAATTCTATTTAAAAAAGCTCTAAATGAAAATCTCCGTAGAATGCTTCGTTTGGGAATTATAAGCAAAAAACAAGAACAAGTTCATATTCATACAAAAGTTGAAGTTTGTATTTGGCGTATTTTAAGCATTGTGGCTGAACGGCTGGACCGATTTTGACGGCTATATAACCATTGGACGCAGAATTTAATGCTCTTTAAATAAACTCTAACTGTAAGTCGTCGTAGGATGCGTCGTTTAAGGGCTAGAAGCGAAAAAACGAAAAATTGGCAAAATTTTAGCAGTTTTTTGCCTTATAGTCCAGTCAATCTAAGCCTGGGGGGTAAATAACCAAAAAAAGTCCCCTACCGAAACCCGTAGGGAAAAGTGTCTAGAGCGTTTTTAAGGTGATTTTTTTCGTTTTTTCTGCAATATCTCGAAAACTGTTAGTCGTAGGCGAAATAATGTTTAGTACAAAATTATGGATAATTGAATTTGCCATAATTTTGAGCTAATATGATTTTTTCGTAGGACCAAACGTTTCTGAGTTACGAGGTCGCAAAAAAACCGGGGTTTCTGTTTTGACCTCTAAAGGACAGAAGACGTCATTTAATCAAAAAAGTGTACTTAATAAAAGTTGTAAAGAACTTAATTACCTTTATATAACGACTCTCAAAAATCAATTAACCATCAATAGCCAAGGGTGGGGGTAAATGTCAAAAAATTTCAAAACAAATTTCATTCAAAAATTGAAATTTCAAAAAATGGTTTTTTTTTCGCGACCTCGTAGCTCGGAAACGTTTGGTCCTACGAAAAAATCATATTAGCTCAAAATTATAGCAAATTCAATTATCTTTAATTTTGTACTAAATATTATTTCCCCTACGACTAACGGTTTTCGAGTTATTGCAGAAAAAACGAAAAAAATCACCTTAAAAAAAGACACTTTTCCCTACGGGTTTCGGTAGGGAACTTTTTTGTGGTTAATATGGGGACCTACCCCTACAAATTTCCGTAGATAAACAAAATACCTTTTTTTTTATCACCCCTTTTCGGGCTTAGATTGACTGGACTAAAAAGTTGACGTTTTGGCATATTTTAAGCATAGATTGTGGCTGAACGGCTCGACCGATTTTGACGGCAATATAACCATTCGACGCAGAATTTAATGCTCTTTAAATAAACTATAAGTGTAAGTCGTCGTAGGATGCGTCGTTTAGGTGCTAGAAGCGAAAAAACGAAAAATTGGCAAAATTTTAGCACTTTTTTGCCTCAGAATCCATCGGAAACTGTCACAAGGAACCCCCGTTTTTCAACTTTGGACGATTTTTGGGAGTTCCTTGATCTTGAAAATTGTTAAGTTAAATAAATTTAAATAAAAATTGGTAAAAAGAATAGTTGGGCGTTAAGATTGGAGGGGGGAAAGACATCGACTTGAAAACTCATTAACCACCTTGGCCTAGATTAGCGGCCGGCGTTGAGAGATCTCCCAAATTATGTAACTTCTCTCAAAAAACCGTTTCAATTAACATTCATTTATTGACTGACTATTTTTCCAACAAAAGAAAAAAAGTCTCGGATTTCACTTTTACGTCTATTTCGGTGCTTTGCGTTTCCATGGAGATTGTTCAAGTGACATTAAAATGAAGGGGAATCGGTAGGATCTTACGTAACGCCATGGAGGCCTATTTTGGGGTGCTGGGAGCACGTGCGGAATTCGATTTTTATGCTCTAATAAATAATAAAATTTAAAAAAAGCTTTTCCAACTTTTACATGGGAGAATATGCGGTAATTTTGTCACATTTTTAGCACTAAAAATGTGTTGAACACCCTAAAAAACACACACGCACACACACGAAAATTCTTAAAACTAACTTCAGATTCGTATTCCTCACCCCAAAATACATCGGAAAATGATAGTTTTGTTTAAAATTTCGGAAATAAAAATTCCTCTTTCTAGTTGTGGGTGCAGTAAACTAGAAGATAACAAATTTTTTATACAAAAAATGATTTTAGAATCGTGTTTTTCACCCTAAAAAACGTAGGAAAACCATATTTTCCCCCCAAATGGGGAAATTTAAAAAGCGCGGCTAGCTACGGTGATGGGTGGCCCCTCCGTAATTTTGATTTTTCTCCTAAGAGACCTTTTTTTTTGTTTTTTTCCCACTTTAATGAGTTCGTTTGAGAATAATAATGACGTCTTAAAAAAAAATTCAATAACCTTGAATTTTATGGGGGAAATTATGGGAAAAACAATCAGAGGGAAAATGATTCCTGACCTTTTTCCTTGAAAGATGGAAGCTAAAGGATGGGCTAAAAACTTAAAATGATGTCATTTACCATTTTTCATTATGGACAAAATGTTCAAAAGGAGGGTTTTTCGTCCGAAAAGTCGAATTTAAAAGAAAAGATTTGATTGGTGGATGGAAATCTCTGAGCTTTGGATCTGGCCAATTAGGTGGGTCGTTTTTGAAAGGAGAAAAAGGGAGTTTTAGTTTGGAAAAAAACCGCTAGAAATCGCTAGTGTCGAAGGATCCTTCGTTAACCGGCGGAACCGAAATGCCCCACTCGATCATCCCCCTGCGCCCCGCGATTCGGCCTTCCTGAGTTCCGTGATGTGAATAACGGAGTTGGAAAGGGCGAGCCATAGAGCGAGTCGCCTTTTCTCGAAGTAGTCGGTTATCGGTTATCTAACAACCGGTTACCTTGTTTCTTCCCACAGATCACCATGGGTCGATTTGTATTCTCTTATTCTCATTGGCTGTCAGCTGGATCAACCAACCGGGAAATGGGAAAACATAAATATTTTCATTTTGAATAGTTTGTATTTTGTAATGGTAACAATTTACGGAAACGGGAGGAAGTTTTATAATATTTTACTTATACAAATACCCTGTGGCTTGCCCACGGTTACGGGGAAGGTAGAAGAGGGTAGGAGTGGATAGGGGCTCGATGGGAGAGGAGGTTGGGGTGGGATCTAGGAGGGTAGGGGAGGAGTGGAAAAAGGGTGAGAGGCTGTGGAATTTATTTATTTAAATTATTTAATGCTTACTGCGTGAGCCAATTAATAGAACAGACATTTTACAAGACTAGAAAAAACAAACAAAAGAAAAGAAAGAAAGGAAATAAAGAAAAGAAAAGGGGAAAAAAGGAAATGAAATAAAGAAAAGGAAAGGGGAAAAAGGAAAGGAAATAAAGAATAGGAAGGAGGGGAAGGAAATAAAGAAAGGAAATATGTAAAGGAAAGTAAATAAATAAAATGAAAGGAAATAAAGAAAATGGAAGGAAATAAAGAAAAGGAAATGAAAGGAAATAAAGGAAATGAAAGGAAATAAAGGAAATGAAAGGAAATAAAGGAAATGAAAGGAAAGGAAGGGAAGGGAAGGGAAGGGAAGGGAAGGGAAGGGAAATAAAGAAAAAGAAAGGAAAGGAAATAAAGAAAAGGAAAGGAAAGGAAAGGAAAGGAAAGGAAAGGAAAGGAAAGGAAAGGAAAGGAAAGGAAAGGAAAGGAAAGGAAAGGAAAGGAAAGGAAATAAAGAAAAAGAAAGGAAAGGAAATAAAGAAAAAGAAAGGAAATGAAGAAAAAGAAAGGAAAGGAAATGAAGAAAAAGAAAGGAAAGGAAATGAAGAAAAAGAAAGGAAAGGAATGAAGCAAAAGAAAGGAAATGAAATGAAGAAAAAGAAAGGAAATGAAGAAAAAAAAAGGAAATAAAGAAAAAGAAATGAAATGAAAGGAAATGAAAGGAAATGAAAGGAAAAGAAAGGAAAAGAAAGGAAAAGAAAGGAAAAGAAAGGAAAAGAAAGGAAAAGAAAGGAAAAGAAAGGAGATAAAGAAAAAGAAAGGAAATGAAAGGAAATAAAGAAAATGAAAGGAAATGAAAGGAAATACAGGAAAAGAAAGGAAATGAAAGGAAATACAGGAAAAGAAAGGAAATGAAAGGAAATACAGGAAAAGAAAGGAAATGAAAGGAAATACAGGAAAAGAAAGGAAATGAAAGGAAATACAGAAAAAGAAATGAAATGAAAGGAAATAAAGAAAAAGAAAGGAAATGAAAGGAAATAAAGAAAAAGAAAGGAAATGAAAGGAAATAAAGAAAAAGAAAGGAAATGAAAGGAATTAAAGAAAAAGAAAGGAAATGAAAGGAAATAAAGAAAAAGAAAGGAAATGAAAGGAAATAAAGAAAAAGAAAGAAAGAAACGGAAAGAAAGAATCAAAGGAAATAAAAGGAAATGAAGAAAAGGAAATTAAATAAAGAAAAGAAAGAATGAAAGGAGCATAGAAAGAAAGGAAAGAAAAGGTGGTAGAGGAAGTGATGCTACACTGGTAGAATGTTGGGGTGCGGTCTTGGATAGTAGGGGAGGTGATGGGAGGTGACGGACGGCGGTAGATGTAACAGGAGCGTCAAGAACAGCAGCAGAGATGGCGGAATGTTGGGTGAGTTTTCTACAATAATCAGTGGAAATGTCTCCAGAGGCCAAGTTTTAGTAGTCGCTCATCCATACCGGTTTTTACAAAACGGTTGCTCGGTTATTTGACGAAACGAACGGTTATGCTCTTGAGTAAGCGGTTAACGAGTCGGTTGTCGGTTACGAGGGTCAGGTTATCGACGTACGTTTCTATCAGGAATCGCCGTCCCGACTCCTCGTATCTTTGCTCGCTCCGCACGACCGTCGACCAGTCGTCACCTCCTCCGAGACTCACTCGCTTCGCAGTCCGCCGCTCAACAAGTCGACGAAAGGCCAACATTTAGAACTCCCTCAACCTCCCAGCATTTCCACATTCAAAAACACCAAAATGACCGATTCGAACCCGATTTATTCGCCGTTTTTCGGTGTCATGGGCGCCGCATCGGCCATGATTTTCAGCGGTAAGCCCAATTTTTCTTCCTCAACCCCCAAAAATCAACCTTCTCCTCCAAAAATTTCACATTTTCAACACACCAAAAAACACAGAAATTATTTTGAATTTACTAATTCCTAGTTCAAAACGATTTCTCTCACCGCTTTTTCAATAATATTCCACAATTATATCGATTATTGACCAAATATTTGCTTTTATATATAAAACAAAATGTAAAAAACGTCAAGTTTTGCTATAAGGGGTAACGCCCACTTTTTGCCCTCACAACCTTCGAAACCTGTCCGTGTACAATCCTTTACGGTCGTCGGTCCCAATTTTCAATTCATCTTTTCCTTCATTTCTTATCTTTTTTTCCATTCAATTTTCATCTTTTGTGATATATATATCATATATATATTTATATATATCATATATATTTATATATATATAAGTAAAATTGATAAATTATTCGTTTTTAGTTCATTTTTGCAGCCCTTATCTTAAGGGAGATTCCCAGGCGAGAGGGTGTTATCAGTTTAGGAAACTTTCCCTTCTCAATTTTCCCTTCACTAACCCTTGTCAATTTTTAAATAAAAAGTCAAAAATGATTAAAAACAGGAACATTTTGAAAAAGTGGGCGTGGCACTTGTAATCCTTTTTTAATTGTTTTTTTCTCTTGTTTTTGAAAATTAGTCATTTCTTTGTTATCGAGGGTTTTTCCACCGACCACGTGTTCCACCCTTAAGAAAATCCTCCCAAGATTGATGTTTTCTTTGAAAATATGATAAAAAACAAGGTTTTTTGAAAAAGGGGGCGTGGCTTTTTTGTTGTCCTTATTCGTGGATTTGGACTCATTTGGGTTTCCCAATTATGATGATTTCCCAGTCCAAAATTCAGGGTTTTTTGTTCATTCTGAAGGTCGTAAATCCACGTTTTCCCACTCCTGGCAAGGATAACCTCAAGGTTGAAAATTCCCCACATGTTTTCGCACAGCAATTTCATGGAATGTCCTGACACTAGATAATCTTAAATGTTTATAATACAAATAAATCTGGAAATTGTAAACATTGGTGATTAGGATGCTCTAGTAATGAAGAATTGCTTGAATTGGACTTTGAATTTATTTTTTAAAAAAGAATTCTTTTTTTTTGTTGCTCTTATCATACTCGTATTATCTTAAGATAATTTTGGTTCTTGTATATTAATTCGTTACCTTTTATTTTATTTGTGTCCCTCATTTTGTATCCCTGATTGTCATTTTAATCTTTCTTGTTGAATCATATAAGTTTTTACTTGATAAAACTGTTTTTTTCTTTTATTTTAATTTCCTTTCAATTTTTTTATTATTTTTTTAATTTTTTTTGCGATACCCCAAATTGCAGGCGAGAGTTGACCTGGGTGGTTTGATGGGTTTCTGGCTGGTTTGGGCTATTTGGGCGGTTTTAGGGGTTTGGGAAGTTGGGATGGTTTGGGCAGTTTTGGAGGTTTGGGCAGTTAGGATGGTTCTGGACATTTTGGTTGTTTTGGGCAGTTTATATGATTTGGACTGTTTGGGTGGTTGGCACGGGTCACGTGGTTTAGGCAGTTTGGTTGGTTTGGGCAGTTTAGGTGGTTTGGGCGGTTTTGGTGGTTTGGGCAGTTTAAATGTTTTGGACAGTTTGGGTGGTTTAGGCAGTTTACGTGGTTTGGGCTGTTTACGTAGTTTAGGCAGTTTAAGCGATTTGGGCAGTTTAAAAAGTGTACGTGGTTGGGGCAGTGGGTGGTTTGGGCAGTTTACACGGTTTGGGTGGTTTGGGCTGTTGGTTTTCGGAAGTTTGGTTGGGTGTTTCTGGCAGTTTAGGTGGTTTGGGCAGTTGGGTGGTTTGGGCAATCGCTGAGTTTGGGCAGACTAAGCGATTTGGGCAGTTTGGACTGGTCACGTGGTTTGGGAAGTTGGATGGTTTGAGCAGTTTTGGGCAGTTTGGCTGGTTCGGGCAGTTTATGTGATTTGTTCAGTTTTGGCAGTTTGGTTGGTTTGGGCATTTTGGTTGGTTTGGGAATTTCGGTTGTTTTGGGCAGTTTGGATGGTTTGTTCAGTTTAAGCGATTTGGGCAGTTTAGACAGGTCACGTGGTTTAGGCAGTTTGGTTGGTTTGGGCAGTTTTAGTGGTTTGGGCAGTTTTGGTGGTTTGGGCAGTGGGTGGCTTGGGCAGTTTACGCGGTTTGGGTGGTTTAGGTGTTTTGGGCAGTTTGGTTGGGTGGTTCTAGCAGTTTTGGAGGGTTAGGCAGTTTAGGTGGTTTGGGCAGTTGGGTGGTTTGGGCAATCGCTGAGTGTGGGCAGTCTAAGCGATTTGGGCAGTTTGGACTGGTCACTTGGTTGGGGAAGTTGGATGGTTTGAGCAGTTTGGCTGGTTTTGGCAGTTTGGTTGGTTTGGGCATTTTGGTTGGTTTGGGAATTTCGGTTGGTTTGGGCAGTTCGGATGGTTTGGGCAGTTAGAGCGATTTGGGCAGTTTAGACAGGTCACGTGGTTTGGGCAGTTGGTTTGGTTTAGGCAGTTTTGGTGGTTTGGGCGGTTTTGGAGGTTTGGGCAGTTTAGGTGTTTTGGGCAGTTTTGGTGGTTTGGGCAGTTCCGGCGTTTTGGGCGGTTTTGGTGGTCTGGGCAGTTTAGACAGGTCACGTGGTTTGGGTAGTTTGGTTCGTTTATGCAGTTTTGGTGGTTTGGGCGGTTCGGAGGTTTGGGCAGTTTAGGTGTTTTGGTCCGTTTTGTTGGTTGGGCAGTTTCGACGGTTTTTGGCAGTTTTGACGGTTTTCGGCAGTTTTGGATGTTTGGGCAGTTTCCGCGTTTTGGGCGGTTTCGGTGGTTTGGGCAGTTTTGACGGTTTTCGGCAGTTTTTGTGGTTTCGGCAGTTTTGGAGGTTGTGGCAGTGTTGGAGGTTTCGGGCAGCTTTGTAGGCCCGGTCAGTTAGTTTAGGCGATTTGTTCAGTTTTGGAGGTCTGAGCAGTAAAGATAAAACTTAGTACTGCTCCCTCAATTTCCCGATTTTCCTTGGCCTGGCGGAACGAAAAAGTACTTAAGCACGTTTTCCTCTATCACCGCCCACCACGCCATCATCGGGCTACATATTCATGCATCGAGCCACCTCATTCCGCGGTGTACCTACCATCTGTTTGAATGACCTGGCGCCAACTAATTTGATCCTTTTTGTTGTTTACAGCACTGGGAGCAGCATACGGAACTGCGAAATCAGGGACAGGTATTGCAGCGATGTCCGTCATGAGGCCTGAACTTATAATGAAATCAATAATCCCCGTCGTCATGGCTGGTATCATTGCCATTTACGGTTTAGTCGTCGCTGTCCTTATCGCCGGCCAGTTAGACACGCCCGACAAATATTCTCTATACAAGTAAAGCATCTTAACATACCCTTTTACCTTTCTAACGTTCTTCCAGGGGATTCCTCCATTTCGGCGCAGGGCTAGCAGTCGGCTTCAGCGGTCTCGCCGCAGGTTTCACAATCGGCATCGTCGGCGACGCCGGCGTCCGAGGAACCGCCCAACAGCCGAGGCTCTACGTAGGAATGATCCTTATCCTCATTTTCGCCGAAGTATTGGGTCTCTATGGCCTCATCGTCGCCATCTATCTCTACACAAAATAAGCAACAAAAATGAAAAAACGCCATTCATTTTTAAAAAAAGAAAAAGAAAAAAACATCCTATTTACCCTTTTACTTGTAAAATCTCACTGGCAGTTTTGTATATTAAAATATAGGCACCTTTTTTGTTTTTTTTAAACGCCAAGATCATAACTTTGTAAAAAAATAGATTAGAATTGAAAATTTCAAGTTTAAATGTTGCATTCTGCAATATTTAGACTCCAATATATATAATATCAATATATGTATGATATATATAATATATATATGATATATATAATATATATATGATATATATGATATATATAATATATATATTGATAATATATAATACTTAGACTCCCCACTTAAGGAAAAAAGTAGATTAGCTCTTCCAGGAGGGATTTTGCATGTCCCCTGCATAGTTTGTGTAAAAAAGACTTTTGGGTCAAAAACTTGTACATTCCAATCCATTTTTTCTTTTCTTTTTTAGTGCTATAGTATGGCCTACAGGTTGTTTTAGTGCAATTTTTGTTATTTTTGTTTGTTTTCAATCCGCAAAATGTAAAAAAAACAAACATATTAGCTCTAGCATATCATTGGCTTTAAATTCAGAAAAAAAAAAACTTCCCCTTGTGATAAATTCTGGGAAAAAAAGCTTACAGATCATGTACTGCCTTTGTCGAAAATGTAAATTCCCTTTTAGGTGTGTAAGAACAAAGTATTATGTAGATTTGGTTACGTTTTAAGAAAAAAAAGTTGTACATTTTTTTGTTTTCGTGTATAAATCCTCACTTAAATACTCTTTTAGCTTTATTATTCAACCTTTTTACCTTCAATTGTGATGGACGTCAAGTAGAATGTTTAAAATTGTCGGATTTCTGAGCCAAAAGACCAAAATCGATGGTTTTAAATGCTTTACTTGACTCTTTCGCATTACATGGTCTGTACAGCAGGTCTTTTGAGATTGTATTATAACCTAGATATTAATGACAATATGCAAATTAGAGTCTATTTTACTTCACCGAGTAGTTTTTTTCGTTAAAAGGGTTTCTTGGAGTTGAATTTTAACTGAGTCCTCCAGTCTTTTGTAATGGAAAGATACTTTTTTCGTGTAGTCTCATCCCCCTGGGGCCATCGTTGTTCCAGTACACCCCCCCCCCTGTCGAGAATTGAGATTCCGGTAACTTATAGATGAAAAATGCATTTGAATGTAAAATGTAAATATTGAGTGTATTTAGACAGAAATTCACTGAACTTACTTGTTAATATTGTAATGTTGTGGATGTATTAAATTCTATGTTAATTAAGAAAAGGAACAATACACAAGAAATGTTAAGTTGAATTACGTTTGATGTTTTCCTATCATTTTGTCCCTCCGTTTTGTGGGGAAGTGGTGTGATGGTAGGGGAGGCGATGGGAGGGTGGGGAAGTGATGGGATGGTGGGGGTGGTTGGGGAAGTGATGGTATGGTGAGGTGATGGGAGGGTGGGGATGGTAGGGGACGTGAGTGGGAGGGTGGGGATGGTTGAAGTGATGGGAGATGGTAGGGGAGGTGATGGGAGGGTGGGGATGGTAGGGGAAGTGATGGGAGGGTGGGGCAATGGTAGTAGTGATGGGAGGGTGGGGACGGTAGAGGGGAAGTGATGGAGGGTCGGGATGGTAAGAACGGTATGGGAGGTGATGGGATGATGGTGGGACGATGTAGGGTATAAGTGGATGGGAGGGTGGGATGGTTTATGGTAGGGACTGTGGGGATGGTAGGGAGTAATGGGATTGGGGAGGATGAGGGTGGGGAGTGATGGGAGGGTGGGGATGGTAGGGAAGTGATGGGATTGAGGGAGTTAGGGGAGGTGAATAGGTGGGAGTGAGGGAGTGGGGATGGTTGGTGAAGTGATGGGTGGGTGTTGGATGTAGAGAAGCGATGGGTGAGGGTGGGGATGGTAGGGGAAGCGATGGAGGGTGGGGATGGTAGGGGAAGGCGATGGGAGGGTGGGGATGGTAGAGGAAGTGATGGGATTGGGGGGAGGTAGGGAAGTGATTGGAGGGTTTGGTGAGATGGGGGAGGTGCTCTGTGGAAGTGATAGGAGGGTGGGGATGGTAGGGGAAGCGATGGGAGGGGAAGTGATGGGATTGGGAGGGAGGTAGGTGAGGTGATAATAGGGTGGGGAAGTGATGGGAGGGTGGGGATGGTAGGGGAAGTGATGGGATTGGAAGGGAGTTAGGGGAGGTGATAATAGGGTGGGGATGGTTGGTGAAGTGATGGGTGGGTGTGGATGGTAGGAGAAGCGATGGGAGGATGGGGATGGTAGGGGAAGCGATGGGAGGGTGGGGATGGTAGGGGAAGCGATGGGAGGGTGGGGATGGTAGAGGAAGTGATGGGATTGGGGAAAGGTAGGGAAGTGATTGGAGGGTTTGGTGAGATGTGGAATGATGGGGGAGGTGCTCTGTGGAAGTGATAGGAGAAGTGGTGAGAAGAAGCTCGTAATAACTAAATAACAATTTATTTATATAATTTTAATATATTTACAAAATTATCAAGAAGAAAACTTCATTTTATTCATACATTAATCATTATTGAGTCAGACGATTCAGGTAAAACGTTTTCATCGACTGAAAATATAAAAAAAAAATAAAAAATAAATAAATAAATCAAACTTTTTAAAAAATGTACCTATGGCATGATATTCTGCTACAAATCCTGTTCCGCCATTATTTTGACTCGTCACATAGGATATGATGATGGTCCGCGTATTTCCTTGGTATTCTTTGAGGTTATCCTGAAGAAACATTTTAGAGGTTAAAATAAAATTAGGGGAAGTGATGGGACTGGGGGATGGTAGGGGAAGTGATGGAATTGGGGGAGGGGATGGTAGGGGAAGTGATGGAATTGGGGAGGGAGTGGGTAGGGATGTTAGGGGGAGGTGATGGGAGAGTGTGGATGGTAGGGGAAGTGATGGATTGATCGGAGGGCGGGAATGTAGGGGAAGAGATGGAATTGGGGGAGGGTAGGGATGTTAGGGGGAGGTGATGGGAGAGTTGGGATGGTAGGGGAACCGATGGGATTGGGGGAGGGGATGGTAGGGGAAGTGATGGGATTGGGGGAGGGGATGCTAGGGGAAGTGATGGGATTGGGGGAGGGGATGGTAGGGGAAGTGATGGAATTGGAGTAGGGGATGCGAGAGTAGGGATGGTAGGGGGAGGTGATGGGTGAGTGGGGATGGCAGGGGAAGTGATGGGATTTGAGGAAGGGATGGTAGGGGAAGTGATGGGATTGTGGGATGGGAGGGTGGTGATGCTATGGGGAGAGTGGGGTTGGTAGGGGGAGTGATGGGATTGGGGAGATGGGAGGGTGGGGATGGCGAGTGGGGATGGTAGGGGAAGGTTGGAGATTAGGGATGGTAGGAGAAGTGATGGGAGGGCGGGGAAGGTAGGGGAAGTGATGGGATTGAGAGGCAGGTAGGAATCCCCCGACCAAATAAAAAAATTATGTTATTTTACTTCTCCACAAAATTTTTGTTTTAAAATTCTCCTTTCTTCTAGTTCATAAATGTCCAAATGATCCGTCGGGCAGGTCTCTTTAGGGCCGATATCGAAAACTAGTAAAACAGGTTCCAACTGGAAGAATCTGGAAATACAAAGAAATCGCGTTGAGGAGGGTAGGAGAGGTGATGGGATGTCGGATGATAAACTTACCTTGGAATTTGATGACCGGCAGGTTCCCGACAGGGACAGCAACAGTCCATTCGCATGTCGAATTCTTCCGAAAATTCTGCGGATAAAAAGGGCTCGTAAAAATGCCAGAGTTTCCTTCAAATTTCCCTCCGCAGCCTCTCCCTGAAAGGAAATTTATTGACCTAGCAACTCAATTTTATCACCTTGTCCAGTTGTCGTAAACGTAGCATCGAATACGTCGCTCGAGAAAATTTGTCCCGATGCCTTTTTGACTTGAATGGTCAAAATTGGACCCGTGGAATAGATAGGGCTTATCATTGAATTCTCGCAGCTTGTCGCTATTGTTCCATTTTCGGTCTGGCGAAGACCCTCGAAGACCTTAATTTAGGTTAGTTTTTGAAAGAACAAATTGTTGTGGTTACGGTTAAAAATGAAAGGTCGCAGTCGATATATGAAGCGACAAATGAGACTTTTTTCATGTAGACCGATATCGTTTGGTTTTCTTGAGCATGGATTATGAAGCTACAAGAATCTTTGACTCTTTCATAAATCCTTCCATGATGGTAGTATGATTGGTCGCAACCTGAAGAAGTTTTAGCGATAAATATGAAATAAGTTCACTTACTTCTTGTAGCGTAGGTCAATTTGAATCCTTTTGATGTCACTTGTTCGTTCGACTTGAACTTTATTTGGAGCAAATTCGTCGTCGAGTAGTAGTTGGCTGTT
>JAGWEN010001281.1:0-32980 GCA_018703685.1 Orius laevigatus
TGAGGTTTTTGGATGAAATTTGGGTTTTAAAATGTTGATTTTGAGGTTTTTGACAAAAGAAATTGCACTTAAAACGTTGATTTTGAGGTTTTTGACAAAAGAAATTGCACTTAAAACGTTGATTTTGAGATTTTTTTTGACAAAAATTGGTCTTACAACCATGATTTGGAGGTTTTTGACGAAAAATTGTCAATTTAAAGTTGATTTTGAGGTTTTTGGACGAAAATTAGGCTTCATAAATGTTGATTTCGAGGTTTTTGACAAAAGAAATTGCACTTAAAACGTTGATTTTGAGATTTTTTGACAAAAAAAAAATTTGCTCTTATAACCATGATTTGGAGGTTTTTGACAAAAAATTGCCAATTTAAAGTTGATTTTGAGGTTTTTTTTGACGAAAATTAGGTATTTATAAATGTTGATTTTGAGGTTTTTGACGAAAATTAGGCTTTAAAAATGTTGATTTTGAGGTTTTTTTGACCAAAATTAAGCTTTAAAAATGTTGATTTTTTAGGTTTTTGACGAAAATTTGGCTTTTTCAATGTTGATTTCGAAGTTTTTTGACCAAAATTAGGCTTTTTAAATGTTGATTTCGAGCTTTTTGACGAAAATTTAGCTTTTAAAATGTTGATTTTGAGGTTTTTGGACGAAAATTAGGCATCATAAATGTTAATTTCGAGGTTTTTTTTACCAAAATTAGGCTTTTTAAATGTTAACTTTGAGGTTTTTGGACGACAATTAGGCTTCGTAAATGCTGATTTCGAATTTTTTTTTTTACCAAAATCAAGCTTTAAAAAAGTCGATTTTGAGGTTTTTGACGAAAATTCGGCTTTTTCAATGTTGATTTCGAGGTTTTTTTTTTTACCAAAATTAGGCTTTTTTTAAATGTTGATTTCGAGGTTTTTTTGACGAAAATTAGGCATTACAAATGTTGATTTTGAGGTTTTTGACAAATTTTTGGGCATATTTGTACAAAAAAAAAATAATAATAAAAAAATAAAATAAATAAATCTTGAGCTTTCCCACACCCCCCTGGGGACAGCTTACGCCTCCCCAGTTTGATAGCCACTGAGCAAAAATAACGCCAAAATTCAGCCATTTCTTGGCTTGTTCACACTCAATAGGCTTTCTAACGCTAGAATCGACTCGGAAAACGAAAAATTGTGGAAATTACGGACATTTGGTTTTCCGAGTCGATTCTAGCAAGAAAGAGAAAACCAAATGTCCATAATTTCCACAATTTTCGTTTTCTCTTTCTGAATCGGAAGGAACTCGGTTTTCGGAAGGAACTTGGTGCTAAACAGGGGATAATTATGGTCTAGAACAATCTTGGCTCCTTGATCCAGTTGCAATTTTCAATGTCAACGGACCGTCACTCTTTGTAATTAAAAGCCCCTTTGCAAAAATATTTGCGTAAACATCCCGGGGTTTTTTTCGACTTTTTAATTAATTTTCAGAATAGCCGGTTAAGCCTCTATGTAGCCTTGTAGGCCATTGAAATTGTCAGAATCTCCTAAAGTTTCTCCGAGTTCACTTATCCACTCCAGATTGGTTTCAATTTGATTCGAATGATTCATTCATTTTTAGACCTTTTTCGATGAAATTTTAACTCTCAGGTTAAAAAACGGTACTTATATAGTTCTGCAACATGAAACCGGTTATGTAGTTGGCGTTAGATCATAATATTGTGATTTATAAATAAATATCTCGATTAAAATAGGAGTGGTAGACAAGTAGGCTCAGAAAAAGCAGCTTGTTCGAGAGCGAAATTAACTATTGGAGACTTATAAATAATAGAAACTTAAAATTTTATTAATCGTTGTTTATTTCAAGATAGGGTCAAACGAGGTCAACGAATAGTCTCATTGCCTCAGTACTGATCCAACATGACAAATAAATTATGAAAATAAATGGTCTTATAGATGGATTTTGTGGCCTTTTCTTCGAGCCAAGCAGTCTATAGATGGGTTTTGATCATTTTTCGTATAGACAAACCATGTATAGATGGATTTTTATCCCTTTTTGTCTAAAAAAAAAGGTCTATAGATGGGTTTTGATCACTGTTCGTATAGAAAAACCACCTATAGATGGATTTTTATCCTTATTCGTAAATACATAAAAACTTTTTTTTTTTTAACAACGAAAAGGGATAAAAATCCATCTCTAGATGGTTTATCTATAAGAAAAGTGATCAAAACCCATCTATAGACGGTTTTTCTATACAAAAAGGGATAAAAATTCATCTATAGACGGTTTTTGTATATAAGAAAAGTGATCGAAACCCATCTATAGACGGTTTTTATTTACGAAAAGGAAAAACCGTCTATAGATGTGTTTTTATCCCTTTTCTTATACAAAAACCGTCTATAGATGAATTTTTATCCCTTTTTGTATAGAAAAACCGTCTATAGATGGGTTTTTATCCCTTTTCGTACAGAAAAACCATCTATAAATGGATTTTTATCCTTTTTTGTCTAAAAAAACCGTCTATAGATAGTTTTTGAGCACTTTTCGTATAGACAACCGTCTTTAGATGGATTTTTACCACTGTTCGTCTAAAAAAAACCATCTATAGACAGTTTCTATAGATGAAAAAGGGATAAAAATCCATCTATAGATGGTTTGTCTATACGAAAAGTGCTCAAAACCAATCTATAGACTTTTTTTTTAGACGAAAAGGGATAAAAATCCATCAATAGACGGTTTGTCTATACGAAAATGGATAAAAGTCCATCTTTAGATGGTTTGTCTCTAAGAAAAGTGATCGAAACAGTCTAATGTCTATTGATGGGTTTTTATCCCTTTTCGTCTAAAAATAAAACCGTCTATATAGATAGATTTTTATCCCTTTTCTTATAGACGAACCATCTATAGATGAATTTTTATCCGTTTTCGTATAGAAAAACCGTCTATAGATGGGCTTTGATCACTTTTCGTTTAGAAAAACCGTCTATAGATGGATTTTTATCCCTTTTCGTATAGAAAAACCGTCTATAGATGGGTTTTGATCACTTTTCGTTTAGAAAAACCGTCTATCGATGGTTTTTGATCCCTTTTCGCCCAGAAAAACCGTCAATAGATGGGGTTTTGAGCCCTTTTCATTTAGAAAAACCGTCTATAAATGTTTTTTTTTTTAATCAACGACGACGTTTTTCAACGATTTTCTTTTCCCTCCTCCTTGACTAATGAACTCCGGTAGAAAAGGGAGATGGTACGATAAAGAGTACACTAATAGGTGATTTGGAAGTTATATCTTTCAGCTATTTTTGAAGCTTTTTTTTAGTCCATCATCGGAGGACATTCACCGCTTCAAATCCTTCGACATCTCGTATCGAGGCAAAAAGTAAGTACCATATTCAATTAATTCAGATTTTAGATTGCACAATGTCTACCAATTTCGATTCTTCTACGCGTCTTCGATGATGCAGAAGCAGATTAGAAATATTTTGCTTTATCATTAGGTTTTTAGGTTTAAAATGGGCCTTTTATTTTGGAGTGAAATGAACTCGGAGGAATATGAATGAAGAATTCCTTTCTATAAATGCCTTGAATTAGCGGAAGAGGGTTCGGTGAAGACTCGAAGGGAAGGAAATCGGTGGGGTGCTCACCGAAGGAGGATCTTCAAGTGGTGGTAGAAGGGTGCGCCGGCGAACCGGGAAGAAGTTTGATTTCCTTGGTCACACATACATGCATACGCAGAAACATTTCATTGACGAGAGGGGAGAGGATAAAGGGAGACCACCTCCCCTCTGAGGTCAAGAAGAGTCAGCCAACATGACCTTGCTCACTTTTACTTAAAGGATGTTAGGCGCTGGATATCCTTTCAGTCTGTACCCTAAAGGATTACAAGAGAGCCAGGTAAGCCGTTAAAATTCAAAATGCCCATCGAATATCCCGCGTGAGCTCCCTTTCGAGACGCCACCCGCCACTCTCCCTCAACTTTCTTCTCGAACCGCTCTCCCAATTTTTCTCCCTCACTTCCCTTTTCAATTAATTCCTTCTATTCGGTAGAAATGAAAATTATTTCGTCATATCTACCTCATGCTTAATTTATATCTTTTCCTAAAATAAACTCGTTTGCCACGATAATTAATCAACTTTTAGCTTGAAACGTTAATTATTTCCCCATCATCTCTCAAAATTAGGTTTAATTTTATACACTTCAATAGTGATAATGCCACTAATCAAATTATTAATAGCTTATTAGATAAACCAAATCTTTAATCACTTATTGGTTTCGAGCTTAAATCTATAGACGGATTTTGATCCCATTTTGTCGAGCCAAACAGTCTAAAGATGGGTTTTGATTCGCTTTTCGTCTAGAGAAACCGTCTATAGATGAGTTTTTATCGTTTTTGATCTAGAAAAACGTCTATAGATGGGTTTTGTTCCCTTTTTGTCAAGCCAAACAGTCTATAGATGGGTTTTGATTCGCTTTTCGTCTAGAGAAACCGTCTATAGATGAGTTTTTATCGTTTTTGATCTAGAAAAACGTCTATAGATGGGTTTTGTTCCCTTTTTGTCAAGCCAAACAGTCTTTAGATGGGCTTTTATATAAGGTAGATATTATTTAGGTAGATATATATTATTTAAGGTAGATAAATCGTCTATAGAAGGGTTTTGATCCCTTTTCGAAGAGCCAAACCGACCTAGGAACACGGTAGCGTTCCGCCCCGCCAAGCAAATTTCATATTTAGACAAAATATTCGCTAAAAACATAATTTCTGAAGTCATCGTTTTCAAAACCAAAGTCCATTCGAAAAGTGTTGCGAATTAGTTATAAACTAGTTTAAAATATGAGAGAGAAAATATATAGGTCAGGGTAAGGTTTTTGGTAGTTTTCATAGGTGTTTAAATTAAATTTTAAAGCCTTCGTATGATTAGCCGTGGAATTCACCATCACGCGGTTTTTCGCGATCGGGAAGTCAACGATGAGCACATCGAGGAACCGTCTTGTGGGCGGTGGGGGGTGAATCGAGGTTAAAAAAGATTTTCGAAAACCCTAATCTCTTATCTTTTGAAGACGCGGAGGTCGTTGGCTGAACATGCATGAGATTGCTCGAACTGCCCTCTAAAGGTTCGCAGCGTTGCCGAAATTATTCTTTCCAATATAAACATGCAGCAGCTTGTCGAAATCTATCGGGGCTGATATGGCCAACTTCAGAGACAGGGGCGGACTGGCCCGAATCAACATTTTTAAAGCCTAATTTTGGTCAAAAAAACCTTGAAATCAACATTTATGAAGCCTAATTTTCGTCCAAAAACCTCAAAATCAACATTTAAAAAGCCTAATTTTCGTCAAAAACCTCAAAATCAACATTTTTAAAGCTTAATTTGGTCAAAAAACCTCGAAATCAACGTTTATGAAGCCTAATTTTCGTCCAAAAACCTCAAAATCAACATTTCAAAAGCTAAATTTTCGTCAAAAAACAAAAACAAAAAAACCCCTCAAAATCAACATTTATAATTGCCTAATTTTCGTCAAAAAAAACCTCAAAATCAACTTTAAATTGACAATTTTTCGTCAAAAACCTCCAAATCATGGTTGTAAGACCAATTTTTGTCAAAAAAAATCTCAAAATCAACGTTTTAAGTGCAATTTCTTTTGTCAAAAACCTCAAAATCAACATTTAAAAAGCCTAATTTTGGTCAAAAAAACCTCGACATCAACATTTAAGATGACTAATTTTCGTCCAAAAACCTCAAAATCAACATTTCAAAAGCTAAATTTTCGTCAAAAAACAAAAACAAAAAAACCCCTCAAAATCAACATTTATAATTGCCTAATTTTCGTCAAAAAAAACCTCAAAATCAACTTTAAATTGACAATTTTTCGTCAAAAACCTCCAAATCATGGTTGTAAGACCAATTTTTGTCAAAAAAAATCTCAAAATCAACGTTTTAAGTGCAATTTCTTTTGTCAAAAACCTCAAAATCAACATTTAAAAAGCCTAATTTTGGTCAAAAAACCTCGACATCAACATTTAAGATGACTAATTTTCGTCCAAAAACCTCAAAATCAACATTTCAAAAGCTAAATTTTCGTCAAAAAACAAAAACAAAAAAAACCCTCAAAATCAACATTTATAATTGCCTAATTTTCGTCAAAAAAAAAACCTCAAAATCAACTTTAAATTGACAATTGTTCGTCAAAAACCTCCAAATCATGGTTGTAAGACCAATTTTTGTCAAAAAAATCTCAAAATCAACGTTTTAAGTGCAATTTCTTTTGTCAAAAACCTCAAAATCAACATTTAAAAAGCCTAATTTTGGTCAAAAAAACCTCGATTTCAACATTTATGATGCTTCATTTTCGTCCGAAAACCTCAAAATCATGATTATAAGAGCAAATATTTTTTTGACAAAAAATCTCAAAATGAACGTTTTAAGTGCAATTTTTTTCGTGCAAAAACAACAAAATCAACATTGTTAAAGCCTAATTTTGGTCAAACAACCTCGAAATCAACATTTATGATGCCTAATTTTCGTCCAAAAACCTCAAAAACAACATTTAAAAAGCCTAATTTTGGTCAAAAAACCTCGACATCAACATTTAAGATGACTAATTTTCGTCCAAAAACCTCAAAATCAACATTTCAAAAGCTAAATTTTCGTCAAAAAACAAAAACAAAAAAAACCCTCAAAATCAACATTTATAATTGCCTAATTTTCGTCAAAAAAAAAACCTCAAAATCAACTTTAAATTGACAATTGTTCGTCAAAAACCTCCAAATCATGGTTGTAAGACCAATTTTTGTCAAAAAAATCTCAAAATCAACGTTTTAAGTGCAATTTCTTTTGTCAAAAACCTCAAAATCAACATTTAAAAAGCCTAATTTTGGTCAAAAAAACCTCGATTTCAACATTTATGATGCTTCATTTTCGTCCGAAAACCTCAAAATCATGATTATAAGAGCAAATATTTTTTTGACAAAAAATCTCAAAATGAACGTTTTAAGTGCAATTTTTTTCGTGCAAAAACAACAAAATCAACATTGTTAAAGCCTAATTTTGGTCAAACAACCTCGAAATCAACATTTATGATGCCTAATTTTCGTCCAAAAACCTCAAAAACAACATTTAAAAAGCCTAATTTTGGTCAAAAAACCTCGACATCAACATTTAAGATGACTAATTTTCGTCCAAAAACCTCAAAATCAACATTTCAAAAGCTAAATTTTCGTCAAAAAACAAAAACAAAAAAACCCCTCAAAATCAACATTTATAATTGCCTAATTTTCGTCAAAAAAAACCTCAAAATCAATTTTAAATTGACAATTTTTCATCAAAAACCTCCAAATCATGGTTGTAAGACCAATTTTTGTCAAAAAAATCTCAAAATCAACGTTTTAAGTGCAATTTCTTTTGTCAAAAACCTCAAAATCAACATTTAAAAAGCCTAATTTTGGTCAAAAAAACCTCGATTTCAACATTTATGATGCTTCATTTTCGTCCGAAAACCTCAAAATCATGATTATAAGAGCAAATATTTTTTTGACAAAAAATCTCAAAATGAACGTTTTAAGTGCAATTTTTTTCGTGCAAAAACAACAAAATCAACATTGTTAAAGCCTAATTTTGGTCAAACAACCTCGAAATCAACATTTATGATGCCTAATTTTCGTCCAAAAACCTCAAAAACAACATTTAAAAAGCCTAATTTTGGTCAAAAAACCTCGACATCAACATTTAAGATGACTAATTTTCGTCCAAAAACCTCAAAATCAACATTTCAAAAGCTAAATTTTCGTCAAAAAACAAAAACAAAAAAACCCCTCAAAATCAACATTTATAATTGCCTAATTTTCGTCAAAAAAAACCTCAAAATCAATTTTAAATTGACAATTTTTCATCAAAAACCTCCAAATCATGGTTGTAAGACCAATTTTTGTCAAAAAAATCTCAAAATCAACGTTTTAAGTGCAATTTCTTTTGTCAAAAACCTCAAAATCAACATTTAAAAAGCCTAATTTTGGTCAAAAAACCTCGACATCAACATTTAAGATGACTAATTTTCGTCCAAAAACCTCAAAATCAACATTTCAAAAGCTAAATTTTCGTCAAAAAACAAAAACAAAAAAACCCCTCAAAATCAACATTTATAATTGCCTAATTTTCGTCAAAAAAAAAAACCTCAAAATCAACTTTAAATTGACAATTGTTCGTCAAAAACCTCCAAATCATGGTTGTAAGACCAATTTTTGTCAAAAAAATCTCAAAATCAACGTTTTAAGTGCAATTTCTTTTGTCAAAAACCTCAAAATCAACATTTAAAAAGCCTAATTTTGGTCAAAAAACCTCGATTTCAGCATTTATGATGCTTAATTTTCGTCCGAAAACCTCAAAATCAACTTTAAATTGACAATTTTTTGTCAAAAACCTCAAAATCATGATTATAAGAGCAAATATTTTTTTGACAAAAAATCTCAAAATGAACGTTTTAAGTGCAATTTTTTTCGTGCAAAAACAACAAAATCAACATTGTTAAAGCCTAATTTTGGTCAAAAAACCTCGAAATCAACATTTATGATGCCTAATTTTCGTCCAAAAACCTCAAAATCAACATTTAAAAAGCCTAATTTTGGTCAAAAAACCTCGACATCAACATTTAAGATGACTAATTTTCGTCCAAAAACCTCAAAATCAACATTTCAAAAGCTAAATTTTCGTCAAAAAACAAAAACAAAAAAACCCCTCAAAATCAACATTTATAATTGCCTAATTTTCGTCAAAAAAAAAAACCTCAAAATCAACTTTAAATTGACAATTGTTCGTCAAAAACCTCCAAATCATGGTTGTAAGACCAATTTTTGTCAAAAAAATCTCAAAATCAACGTTTTAAGTGCAATTTCTTTTGTCAAAAACCTCAAAATCAACATTTAAAAAGCCTAATTTTGGTCAAAAAAACCTCGATTTCAACATTTATGATGCTTCATTTTCGTCCGAAAACCTCAAAATCATGATTATAAGAGCAAATATTTTTTTGACAAAAAATCTCAAAATGAACGTTTTAAGTGCAATTTTTTTCGTGCAAAAACAACAAAATCAACATTGTTAAAGCCTAATTTTGGTCAAAAAACCTCGAAATCAACATTTATGATGCCTAATTTTCGTCCAAAAACCTCAAAATCAACACTTTTAAAGCCTAATTTTGGTCAAAAAACCTCGAAATCAACATTTGTGATGCATAATTTTCGTCAAAAAAACCTCAAAATCAACTTTAAATTGACATATTTTTGGTCAAAAACCTCAAAATCATGATTATAAGAGGAAATATTTTTGTCAAAAAATCTCAAAATCAACGTTTTAAGTGAAATTTCTTTTATGCCCCGATCCGGGCGCCCCCTTAACTGAAAACCCACCCACACCCTAAGGTCCCAGTCCGCCCCTGTTCAGAGATCCTATCTATAAAAATGCTGGGTGATTCCATCCTTACACAATTCGACCAAACATGAAGCAACAGTTTGTTGTTCGGAACCTGCTCGTATGTTAAGTCTGTGCAGATCTTACTGTGGATCTGACCGATTTGGTCAAAGCTGATTTTCACGATAAACTTATGCAACGCGGTCTCATTTAGCCTTGGTACAGATAGGTTATTCAACTTTCTCCACAGACTAGATTTTGACAAGAATTATTATCCCATGCATAATCCCCTTGCGTTATTGAAATTAGTTGCCAATTAAAAATAAGAAGAGGAATCCAAAGATGAGCCAGTACAGTTATATCTCTTGATATGACTGAAAATGACTGTAAACAATTAGTCATGACAATAATATTATTTTAAGTATTTTTTTAACACTACATTCGTCTTTTTATGTGGTTTTATCGGTCACAATATTAATTTTTTTTTTTTCAAATCCGAATAATAGGTACAAGAGTATAAGGTGAAAAAAGGACCACAAATTACAAAAGGTTCACTTGTGATTTGATTTTATATTGTTTAGGACCATTTAGGTAGTTTTAAAACCAAGTCCCTTCATCAGGGGCGGATCGGGCCGGTAAGGGCCATTTTTTTAAAACTAAAATAGGAGTAAAAAAAAAAAAGCTGAAAGAGCAAAAAATTCGAGGTACTGAAACATTTCACACGAGCCTGGGCTATTCGAGAGGAAATCGAGGTTCTAAGAGTTAATTTTTCGTCGAAAAACGTCGAAATCGAGGTTTTAAGAGTTAATTTTTCGTCGAAAAACTTCGAAATCGAGGTTCTAAGAGTTAATTTTTTGTTGAAAAACTTCGAAATCGAGGTTTTAAGAGTTAATTTTTCGTCGAATAACTTCGAAATCGAGGTTTTAAGAGTTAATTTTTCGTCGAAAAACTTCGAAATCGAGGTTTTAAGAGTTAATTTTTCGTCGAAACACTTCGAAATCGAAGTTCTAAGAGTTAATTTTTCGTCGAAAAATTTCGAAATCGAGGTTTTAAGAGTTAATTTTTTGTCGAAAAATTTCGAAATCGAGGTTTTAAGAGTTAATTTTTCGTCAAAAAACTTCGAAATCGAGGTTCTAAGAGTTAATTTTTTGTCGAAAAATTTCGAAATCGAGGTTTTAAGAGTTAATTTTTCGTCAAAAAACTTCAAAATCGAGGTTTTAAGAGTTAATTTTTCGTCGAAACACTTCGAAATCGAAGTTCTAAGAGTTAATTTATCGTCGAAAAACTTCGAAATCGACTGTAGCTGGGCTATTCAATAAGTAAAAAAACACGTAAATTGCACTTTAAACGCTGATTCTGAGGTTTTTTGAACAAAAATTGGCTCTTAAAACCATGATTTTGAGGTTTCTGACAAAAAATTGTCTCTTTGAAGTTGATTTGAGGTTTTTTTTTTTTTAACAGAAATTTGGCTTTAGAAATGTTGACTTTGAGGTTTTTGACGAACTGGCTCTTAAACCTTTGATTTTGAGGTTTTTCGACGAAAATTAGGCTTTACAAATGTTAATTTTGAGGTTTTTGAAGAAAAATTGGTTCTTATAATGTCGATTTTTAATGTTTTTGATGAAAAATAGCGGTAAAATATGTTCAGAAAGAGAAGAAAAACTAAAGTTTGGGGGATATTTGGGGGAAAAAAGGCCGGTCTAGTGGATGCGCCCGGTGGGCCGAAAACGACCGATCCGCCCCTGCTCTTCATGTGATTCGTCCGCCATTTTGAAAAAACCGGCCAGATTTGGCACTTTTTCAGTTTTTTATCTCTTGCGGAAAAACAATGCATATTTTGGGGTCTAAAGAAGGAGGGGGGATGGAGAAAAAATAAGCACTCAACTCAAATAAGACGATTATTTCCCAGTTCCCAATGAAATTGAAATTTTCTGACATTTCTCGAAGACCTACGCCAAAATGTCCATCCATCCACTGGGGGTGAGGTTCCTCCTTCGAGGGGAACATTTTTTTATCGCTTTTCAAATTAGGCGATGTTATCGGCCCAGTTTATTATTTTTAGATCAGGATTGAAACGAAGATGACATTTTTAGTTTTAACTTTCTTTTAAATTGAACCACTTATCAGGTTTCAGTCATTTTAATTGGTTTGAGAAAAGTGCTTCCTAGATCAAGGGATGACTAAACTTCCTCGTTTTTGTCTTCTTTTTTTTTTTCTTTCGATTGTTTTGAAGTGTACAGTGAGAAATTGACAGGAATCGATGACTTTAAATTGTAAATTATGCTCGATTTTATAATTAATCCAGTTTTTTATGTTTTATCAGATTTTATAAGGAAACCGCTTTTCTGAATCACCTGTTCCCTGTTTGAATAAGGAAGAAATCAACCGACAATGATTAACACGACTTGGTGAGTGATCAATTTATTTCTTACAAAATTCGTTATTCAGGAAAAATCACAAGAAATTTTTTGCTCAAAAAATGGCCCTGTGGGGAGAAAAATGATGAAATTCACGAAAATTTCAACAATAAAAGTTTAAAGCTAGGAACGAGGCAGCGTTCCGCCCAGCAAAAGTCTGTAAAAAATCCACTTTTTGAGAGACCTTTCAAGTAATTTTTTTTTAGAAACAGGAAAGATTATTTCTTTTGTTATATACTTAATTATTTATCTTCGTGGATTATATGAATTATTTTGGTATGAATATTTTTTGCCATCGTGACTTTCTAAAAAAAATTTTTACTTCCCGGTATAGCAAAAAAAATTGACATGTCTGAAATATGATTCCACGATTTCGATTCTCGGCCACATTTGGGGGACCTCTTTTGTACGAACATGACGTTTTCTCCTGATTTTAGAATATTCATTTTCTCCTCTTGTCACAGGAGATACCTTTACGGTCCACTAAGTCTTGGGCTTAGCTCCTTTCACTGGATGCTCTTTCTTTTAGGAATCACAAAATGTTGGTCCTTCCTAACTTTTTGCTCTGCGTGTACCAAAAATACGTTAATTTATTTTTTGTTTTTTCCTCCCGTCAAAAGGTCACTGGCTCTGACAAAAAGAATAAAAGAAAAACAAGTTTCTATCTTGCATTATGTATTTGTCCTCTGTTATCCTCGAATATCTTTCCTCGTCAATAATGAAACTGGAAAGAAAAAAGACTGTGAAGGGGAAAAAACTCGAGTGTGAAGGGAGGAGATTGATAATGACAGAAAAAAAGAGAAGAAATAAAAACAAAACAAAAAACAAATGAATCGTGCCTGAGTGTACGTTCTCTCCAAGTTGGAACTCAAGTTCAACCTGTTCTATCGTTGACCTTTCTCCAGCCATGGTCATCGATGCCTTCTAGATTCTTTTTTTCCGGCATTTTCATTAAAAGCATCGTGATTCCACAGACTCACGATTCTACAAAAACGTCCAGTATGGAGGTCCTAATAGTATAGTCAAACTAAGCCCGAAAAGGCCAAATAAAAGAAAAAAATATAGTTGGTCCCATGATTAACCAAAAAAAAGTCCATAACCGTGCACTTTAGCGTCAGGAGAGTTTTTAAGGTGATTTTTTTCGTTTTTTCACCAATATCTCGAAAACCGTAAATAGTAGGCGAAAAAAGTTTTAGTACACAATTAAAGATAATTAAATTTGCTATGATTTTGAGCTAATATGATTTTTTCGTAGGACCAAACGTTTCTGAGCTACGAGGTCGCAAAAAACCGGGGTTTTCTATTTTGACCTCTAAAGGACAGAAGACGTCATCTAATCAAAAAAGTGTACTTAATAAAAGTTGTAGAGAATTTAATTACCTTTTGGAGACAACTCTCAAAAAGCAATTAACGATAAATAGGCAGGGGTGGGGGTGAGTTTCAAACAATTTCAAAACAAATTTCATTCAAAAATTGAAATTTCAAAAAAATGAATAAAAACAAAATTAAAGCTTATAAAATTTTCTAAAGATTTGATTTACTAAGATTTTTTGTAGGACCAAAGGTTTCTGAGCTACGAGGTGACTGGACTATAAATGCTCTACAAAGCGCAAGTTGATCGCTAAATTCATCATGACCATCGGAACCACTTAGGCGGTTTATATTCAAATTATCCTAGTGTGCCTATAATTTGAAAAATCTATGCCAAGGCGATGAATACTAATTTTTTCATTCCATCCGATTAAAAACAAGATTGGGTACCTAATTTTTGTTCCATTACGTGGCTCCTAAGCTTTTTAAATTATATAAACAGACATGGCAAGGAAGTTTGCACGATAAATTAGTTGTCGATTCCGCCTTAGGAGTCATTTATTACTGGTTCTCTTCCATCGTAATATACTTGCAACCTCGAGTTAAAAGGGGTGTAATCGGATTTATTGTTGATTTATCCAAAAGTCGAGAAGCGATCATGGTAGGATAGGCCAACCAGAAGATCGGGAAATTTCTAAATTCCTAAAAACTAGACTTTGACTTTTTAGATTGATTTTTGATCATTTTGGGACACTGAGGTCTCTTTTAACTAGAAAATGACCTTTCTAGCTAGATACTGTTCTTTTATGACAGGGCCATTTTTAACTGGATACTATTCCTTTACGACAAATTGGGCATTTTTTTGTTGGCTACTATTCCTTTACGAAAAATTGGACCCTTTTTAACTAGATGCTATTCCTTTACGACGAATTGGGCCCTTTTTAGCTAGGAGTTTGGTCTTTTTTGGACATGTGGGGCCCTTTTTAACCTGATTTCGTTCCTTTACGACAAAAAAAACAAACCTTTTTAGCTTGATTTTTGATCCTTTTTGGACACTGAGGGCTCTTTTAACTATTTAGATACCATTCCTTTACGACAAAAAGGGCCCTTTTTAGCTAGATTTTTGATCCTTTGGGGACACTTATGAGTTATGGCCCTTTTAACTAGAAAATGCCCTTTTTAGCTAGATACTGTTCTTTTGTGACAGGGCCATTTTTAACTGGATACTATTCCTTTGCGACGAATTGGACCCTTTTAAGCAAGATGTTTGGTCTTTTTTGGACATGTGGGGCCCTAATTAACCAGATTTCGTTCCTTTACCACAAAAGCCCTTTTCAGCTTGATTTTTGATCTTTTTTGGACACTGAGGGCTCTAATAACTAGATACCATCCCTTTACGACAAAAAGGGCCCTTTTTTGCTTGATTTTTAATTCTTTGGGGACACTTATGGACCTTTTAACTAGAAAATGCCCTTTTTTTAGCTAGATACTGTTCTTTTATGACTGGACCATTTTTAACTGGATACTATTCCTTTACGACAAATTGGGCATTTTTTAGCTAGATGTTTGACCTTTTTTGGACATGTGGGGCCCTTTTTAACCAGATTTCGTTCCTTTACGACAAAAAAAAAAAAAAATGCCATTTTAAGCTTGATTTTTGACCCTTTTTCCAAAAAGGAGATCAGTGTCCACACTGAGGGCTCGGATTTTTTCATCCTTTTTGGACACGAGGAGATATTTTAACCATTTTACGACCGTGTTTATATTCCCGAGGGAAGTTTGGGTTGGGTTTCATAATGAGAACTTTTCGGGCTGGTAAATTTTACCTACCCGACCCTGAAAGGGATTTAAAAGTAAATTTAACATCTACGATTTTCTTGGCAACCACCTCTAAATGTCACACAAATTAAGTTTTCTGGGATGGACTTTACTGCATCTAATGTGATTTATACGCTCCAGATTGATTCAAAAAGAAAAACGATAACCGAGAGCTATAATCCCTTCAAAAGAAACCCTTGTAAATCGTTAAAATTAAGGAAGCAATCAAAATGTAAAAAAAACCATAAAAAACTGTTTAGGTCATAAAAAATTATTAAAATTTTGAAAGGAAATCTTTAGTCGATTTTCGAGGGCGGGAGGAATGTTCCAAGGTAAGCCTTTTCAACGAGCTTAGCGATCTTAAGACGTATTTATAAATTAATTAGCTATAATACAGGATCGTTATGGATCTTGAGGTTGGGCTCCTTGTTTGCTTTATCGTTGAAAATATGAATAAACAGAATTTAAAATATAAATATAATCAATTTTTTCCAGTATAATATGAGTTAGCATACCTAATTATGACAAAAAAAAAAGTATTTCCCATTTCGAAGCGAATTTTATGCGGAGTAATTTTTACTCCGTATTTTAACCATCCCTGAGCAGCATACCAACCACGTCGCAGGCAAGAAACTACTAATGCGAGTGACCATAGACTCTGCAAACGGATTATCTTGGTCCACACTTCCAAAATCGTTGACTCACGAGTCACGACCTTCAAGGTCGACCCTCCGAGGACGCTAAAATATACTTTAATAGCATTTTATTTATATTTTTTCGTTATTATCTTCTGATTTTTCTGTTACAGATTGAACACCATGTCTTCAGCTATCAACCCCTAAAGCTTGTCCATAAAAAAATATATAAAAAACTACCGTTTTTCATTGTTAAAGCACGTAAGTGATTTTTTTAAAATTATGGGTAATATTAGAGCTCTTTAGTCCTCTCGAAACCTGAAACCACTAATAGCTCCCCACATCCCACCGCCTCCAAATCATAAGCTTATCAATTTTCGAAATAATAATCGGATCAATTATGAAAGTACTTAAAGGGCCACACTCCACTCAAGAGTTCACGTCCCACGTAATCTATCTGTTGACTTGAAAGTCGAAACTTGATAAAACCGCAAGAACCGAGTGGGAGCCACCACCCCTTTCCGAGAATGGGATGGCCCCTCCAAGGTAACGGTTTTCCCGAAAATAGAACTTAAAAATATTTTAAAAACAAATTTTTAAACAAATTTTTTTGCCAAAATTTTTTTTTTCAAATGCAGATTTTATCATTTTTCTCCTATTTTTAAATGTAAAATATTCTGTTTCAGAGGTCTCGATACAAACTTGAAAAATGTATTTACCGTTTTCCATGAGCTCGGCGACCAAGGGGATCGTCCGCCAGTACCTGGCGAGTACCGCCGGTAAGAAAATTTTCTTAATAAATTATTATTTTGAGGTAAATTATTATTTTAGAAATTCGCGTTTGTGGAAAAACAATGCCTCCCCCGAAGGAAAACCTGAACGTAGGTTCTGATCAATACAGACTCCCTGGACGATTATTTTTATTATCTTATGTATATATTTTTGAACTTTTGCATAAGAGGGAAATTATTAATTTATTTTTATAATGTTGCCTACATGATCATACGCTCAAAACTCTTATTAAGGTATTAGGGGTACACTCACGTTAGGGTACATGAAAAGCAAGGTCCTAGATATGTATACCACTGTGAATACAGCAGAATACCACCCTGGCATTGAATATTGCCCTGAATAACCTGATCGCCACACTCTGAAGTCTGAATACCCTGTTCACCAGCTTCTGAATACCCTGTTCGCCAGCTTCTGGATACCCTGGTCGCCAGCTTCTGAATACCCTAATCGATCAGTGTATCCTCAGAATATCACCCTGAATACCCTAATCAACACCCTAATACCAAATATGTACCTATCAGTCATTCCTTATATCAATATTCATCATATTTGGACCTTGTTTTTCATGTTTCCACGTGTCCTATTCCCAAAGGAGCATCTCCAGAGCATGTAGCCCGGTTTTTACTTCTCGGGTTCTCTTTCCAAAGAAACATTACCATTCATATATGAAATTCTGACCAGATTTACGACCAGGAATGACAAAAGTTCAACATACTAGTTAACATTTAAAAATTAGTGGGTACGCATAAAAATATCAAATCTGGCATTTAATTTATTCAACCGAATAACTCGATGCTTTATTTTAATTATTGATTGGCCATAAAATCTTGACATTTCCCCTCAAGTTTTATCGACTAACATGCGGAAAGTTGAGACAGGAAGTAGATGAAAGGAAGGAATTGAAGCGGTTCTAATAATGAGTTCGACTTTCGATTGTTTTAAAGGTCCTTCTGAAGGTTGCAAACCCCACTGAGCTCAATGAACGATCAAATTATATTTTATTAGCGTTTTTCTTGTCCTGGATTTTTTTTTTTTTTTTTCGTTATAAAAAAAAGGGAGTTTTGGACAAAAAAATACTTAAACGAGTGAAGGACAACGACTGTTGTATAATCTCGAGATTCTTCGGTATAAGTTGTGTGGAGGTAAAACTTTTGGAATTGTGCGTGATTTTACGCATATTCAAAAAATTTTACGCATCACGCATTGACCTTATGTTTACCGCCATTCAGTCCAAAGAGAAAATTTGAACTCTTTTTGACATAAAAAGATCCTTTTTAGCGTGATTTTGACAAGATGAGACACTTTTCAGCCACATTTTGACATGGAATGACCCTCTTTGACAACAAAAAAAGTACATTTCAGACAGATTTTGATCGTTTTTTGTTAAAAGACCCTTTTTAGCCTAATTTTGAACATTTTTTTGACAAAAAAATAGCCCTTTTCAGACACACTTTATGTGTTCCACTATGTGCAGGTTAGAATAGAAAAGCAAAATGAAAACATTCATCTGGTCTCCCTACTTTTGTATTCGACTTTTGCCTCTTGTGAGCCTGTTGGCGACCATTGTTAACACTATTTCAAAGAAAATTAGATTAACACGAAACAATAGAAGTTTCAAAACTTTCTTTTCTACGTTTTTTACTCAATCTCTGTTTTAGCTACCATCGCGGTCATAATGACCGGGAACGCCATGGGCTGGCCTTCACCCACGATGCATTTACTACTCGGCCCGGATTCTCCAGTACCGATGAACACAGACGGAACATCCTGGATGGTCTCCCTCATGTATTTTGGAAACCTCTTCAGCCCCATACCTTGCGGTTACATCATGGAATGGATAGGAAGAAAGAAAACCCTTTTATATTTGAACATCATCCCTTTGAGCTCATGGCTTTTGATCTGGCTCACGAGGACGCCCTATTTACTCTACCTGGCGAGGTTCTTAGCAGGCCTATGGCTCGGCATCGTATACACGGTCGTCCCCATTTACCTCGGTGAGATCGCCGAACCCAGCGTTCGAGGATCCTTGAGCACCTTCTTCGCCATTATGACGTACATGGGAGTACTTTTCGAATACGTCGTCGGCCCCTACGTCTCCTACAACGCTCTAGCCATGACATCAGGAAGTTTCTGCATTCTCTTTTATTTAACATTCACATGGATGCCTGAATCGCCATACTTTTTACTCAAACAGAAGAAAAGGGACGAAGCTAGAAAATCATTGTATTGGTTGCGAGGTGATCCTGAAAATGTTGATGAAGAGCTATATAGGATTGAGAATGCTGTAGAACAGCAAATGGCAAACAAAGGAACTATTAAAGATCTTTTCGCGACTAAAGGGAATCGAAGAGCTGTGGTCACAGTTGGAGTCCTCTCTATTCTTCAGAGGTGCTCTGGAATCGGTGCTATGATAGCCTACACGTCTGTCACTTTACCTAAGGATGCATTGGGACCTATAGGGCAAAACGAATGCGTCATCATACTCGGTTTAGTTTGGGTCTTTTCAACCTTTATCTCTTCCGTCATCGTTGATAAAGTCGGCCGTAAATTTTTGTTGATATTCTCTTCGATCGGATGTGGTATCGCAACTTTTCTAGTCGGACTTTGGTTTTTCCTTCTCGTCAAAACGGACGTGGACGTCATCTCGGTCAACTGGATACCATTCGCTTGCTTTTTGACTCACGGTTTCTTTTATTCGATTGGTTTAAATCCGATCGTGACGACCATCAAAGGGGAGGTTTTCTCCGCCAATATCAAAGGTGTCGCTTCCGCCCTTACCACTCTCATGCTGGCAGTCGCTTCCTTTTTTCTGAACAAAACATATCAAATGTTCGCCGATGCTGTGGGCATGTATTTCAACTATTGGCTCTACACTTTGGGCTGTGTCCTCGCCATAGTATTCACATTGAGCTACGTCATAGAAACAAAAGGGAAAACCCTTCAAGAAATACAACATAAACTAAATGGAGTAAATAACGAAAATGCAGTGAGCAAATTGTGATTTTTACATCTTTTTTTTTATCCATTGATAAATATTTGTTTTATCCTTTCTATAGGAGTTTTTCTCCTAGTCGTTTGGAACAGCACTAGTTATATCTCTATACTGTTAACATGGACGTTCTTTTTTTTAATACAAAATAATTTGTTCATTATTTATTGAAATTGTATTTTTAATTATAAATTAGAGTGTACATAATTCGTGGTATTTGTTGAAAAGCAAAAAACCTACCTTTTTTTAAATAAATTGTAAATATTAGCCACTTTGTTTTAAAATTTATTTTAATATACATAGCCCTTATAAGATGTAAATATTTGTACGAGAGCTTTAGAAATATGAATATGTAAAAAATCGTTGATCTTTATTAAAATCCTGAGTGTTTTCAGGGGCGTGGACTCTCATATAGTCCAGTATTGACTGGAGTCCGCCTGAGCGGCGAATTTGTTTTCTCGCTTTTTCGCCAATATCTCGACAACCGTAGGTCGTAGGCGAAAAAATTATAAGGACAAAATTAAAGCTTATTAAATTTTCTACAATTTTGATATAAACAGATTTTTTGTGGGACCAAACGTATCTGAGCTACGAGGCGACAAAAAAACCGGGGTTTTCAAATTTGAACTCTGAAGCAGGGAAGACTTCATCTAATAAAAAAGTTTATTTCGTAAAAGTTGCAGAGAATTTAATTGCCTATAAAAAAACAACTGTCAAAAAGCAAGTAACGATCAACAGGCAGGGGCGGGGGTAAATTAAAAAAAAATTTCACTCAAAAAATTCAAAAATTTACATTCTCTAGGGGAGTCAATTTGTCATATGGAAGTCGTTTTGTGGGATTTGGCGGTGCGGAACGCTGCCGCGTTCCTACATTATGGAGCCAAATCGTCTCCTCCGGTGAAGCCACAAGCTTACATTATTAAGTGATTAGTCACATTTTCTGAGTATGGCCAAACAATGAAAAATGTAGGTGGGAAAAGATGAAAGGCAAATTACTAGGTTATTGCCTGCTAAGTGCATAAATAAAGCGATAATGTTGCGCAGCTTGCCACAATTAATGTATGAATATTTTAAACTGTGGGAGAAAAGAAGCATGTGCTTTAATTATAAACGAAATTAATAATAAATGCTCCCTACAAAAAAGTGAAAACACCCCGCCTCGCAAAATCCTTGGCAAACGACAGCAATTTGGTGTGACCCCGTGAAAAAAAAGATCAAACATCAAGCTAAAACGGTACTTTTTCGTCGAAAAGGAACAAAATCTAGTTAAAAGGGCCTCTGTGTTCAAAATAGATCAAAAAATCAAGCTAAAAGGGCCCTGTCTGCCAAGGTCTAGTTCAAAGGGCCACTAGCGCCTCAAAAGGAAAGAAAAAACGAGCTAAAAAGGGCACAATTTGCCGCAAAATTAAAAATTCCCCAAGTGTCCAAAAAGGGTCAAAAACCAAGCTAAAAAGTGCCCGTATGTAGTAGGAATAGTATATTGTTAAAAAAGGGACCTAGCGTCGAAAAATAATCGATAAAATACTGACAAAGTAAAGTGGCCGTTTTTTCAGTTAACCATGTTAAGTCTTCGTGACGTAATTGATAACCGTCATTTAATTGAGATAAGAGCAAATATCGAGAGGTTTCATTTGTTTATCCGTTGTTTTTCATACGCTTCTTTTTTTAATATCCGTTAAATTGTAATATAATTTTTTTTTTAAATTTAATTCCAGTGTCTAAATTTTCTACATGATGATGTCCCAATCCGTTTTTATATTTATAGTTTCGATGCTTTGCTCAGGTAATGTCATTTTTCAAATTTATAGTGAAAACAAATGGGCGTGGCTTACCTCCACTTGTTGCTTTTCGTTAAATTTACGTTTTTTTGTTTTAAAAGGTAGAGAAAGAAAAGAAAGATGGAAAAAAAAAATCCCCAAACTCCACCGTAATGAAGACAATTTTATGGAAAAATTCCGCAATTTTTAGTTGTCAAAAGCACATAGTTTTGTTCATAAAATTCAAAAATGGAAAAATTTACACATTAATAGCCAATTAATAGTCAAAATGAACGTTTGAAGAGGCAATTTTTGATTAAAAACTTCAAAATTAAGGTTTCAAAAGCCTAATTTTCGTCAAAACTTCAAAATCATGAAGCCAAATTTCTAGTCAAAAAACCTCAAAATCAACATAATAAGGCTATTTTTCGTCAATATCCTTAAAATTTGCATTTTTTAAGAACCAATCTTTCATCAAAAATCTTAAAATAAACATTTTATAAAGCCAAATTTTTGTCAAAAAACCTCAAAATCAATGATATAAGAGATAATTTTCGTCAAAAATCCTCAAAATCAAAGTTTTAAGAGATAATTTCCGTCAAAAACCTCAAAATCAACATTTATAAAGCCTAATTTCTCGTCAAGAAACCTTAAAATCGATGTTTTAAGAAAATAATTTTTCGTCCAATACATAAAATCAAAATTTTTCAAAGCGACATTTTTGTCAAAAAACCTCAAAATCAAAGTTTTAAGAGATATTTTCCGTCAAAAACCTCTAAATCAACATTTATGAAGCCAAATTTTTCATGAAAAAACCTCAAAATCAATGTTTTATGAGATAATTTTGGTCAAAATCAATGTTTTTAGAGATAATTTTGGTCAAAAAACATCAAAATCAAAGTTTTAAGGGATAATTTCCATCATAAACCTCAAAATCAACATTTTAAAGCCAAATTTCTCGTCAAAAAAACCCTTAAAATCAACGTTTTAAGAGACAATTTTTCGTCCAAAACATCAGAATCAAAATTTTTCAAAGCGACATTTTTGTAAAAAAAAAAAAAAAACCCTCAAAATCAACGTTTTTAGAGACAATTTTTCGTCTTTAACCTCAAAATCAACGTTTTAATAGATAATTTTCGTCAAAAAACCTCAAAATCAACATTTATAAAGCCAAATTTCTCGTCAAAAAACCCTCATAATCAACGTTTTTAGAAACAATTTTTCGTCATTAACCTCAAAATCAACGTTTTAAGAGATAATTTTTGTCCAAAACCTCAAAATCAAATAAGTAATTTTAAAGGTTTCAGATTGAATAAAATAGAAACCATAGAATTTCCATGAAAATAACAATTGGACGAGTCATTCGGTATGTAATTCTAAGCTACAAGGTACAATACTTATCAAGTTTCAATGGCGTAATGATGCATTTACAGAAGATTCAGGTGACTGCAGAAACCACCTTTCACATAAAATTGAATTTTATGTGACCCAATTTTCACTACCATTCATGATGTTACAGTCTCAGAGTCTAATGATATCTTACTTCCTTGTGATGCATATCATCCTGCACTTGAATTTAACTTGACCTTTTTTTCTCTCTATTGTGAGATTGTTAGGTAGATTTTTTTTTTTTCCATTTCATAATATTTAGTCATAACCACAAAAGACTCATGATTTTTTTTCCAATATTCCCCAAAAATTTAGTTTTTCTTTTCTTTCTGAATATATTTTAAGGCTGTTTTTCACCTAAAACCTTAAAATCGACATTTTAAAAGCCAAATTATCGTCCAAAAACCTCAAAATCAACATTTGTAAAGCCCAATTTTCGTCCAAAAACCTTAAAATCAAAGTTTAAAGAGCCTTTTTTCGTACAAAATCTCAAAATCAAGGTTTTAAGAGCCCAATTTTCGACAAAAACCTCAATATCAACTTTTGTAATGCCCAATTTTTGTCCAAAATCCTCAAAATCAAAGTTTTAAGAGCCATATTTTCGTCAAAAAACTCAAATTCAACAATTGTAAATTCGCGTTCGTAGATTTCAGAAAATTTTATAAAAACAAAACTAAAGATTATTAAGTTTGCTACAAATTTTATCTACTAAGATTTTTTGTAGGACCAAACGTTTCTGATCTACGAGGCGACAAAAACGCTGGATTTTCGATTTTTACCGATGAAAAAGTCAGATTTTAGAAAAGTCAGTCTGCAAAGGATAAAAATTTAAAATTACAGAATGATAACATTGTAGAAAATAAAGCAGGCAAATGGTTTCTTGAAATAAAAACCGGTTTGAAGAATCCTGACCTTGACAGAGGGAAAATTTATCTTTTCTCCCCACCCCCCCTCATTGCACTCCCCGGAACCCCGCAGCATCTAAGCTTTAAAAATATCGTACCGACGGATCTATCCATCCGATCGTCTTAATATTAGCATATTTGGAATCAGCTCGTCAAAACCTACAAGATGACTACCTGTTTTTTTAAAAATAAAGTTTTGGTGGAAAATTGCATTTCCTATTTTTCCGAGGAAAAATTTTCCGGGAAAACCGCTTTCTAAACAGTGCGTAGTTTTCCGAAAGAATGAGAACGCTCTTTTCAAAAAAAATTTCCGACCATTTTTAGTGCCCAAAACGAGGAAACTAATTTTGGGGGTGATATTGCTGCGATCTCTTGAATGAGAAACAAACAATTCTGGAGGGAGAATCCCCCTTAAATAATAATTTTTTTTTTTTTTATTGTTTAGTTGATTCGTTTGGAATCGGTTCAACTCTTTGGTGCTACCAGTGTGTTTCAACGCAGCCCGGGTGTCAACCTTTCAATTGGTTTTGGCATTGGAGCCAGGCATGTCCCGAAGTTGGCGACACATGCGTCAAACTAATCGAGAGAAAAGGAGGTAATATGATTGATTTGCTGGACGAAATTTTGTTTTGGTGATGAATACTCAAGTAATATTCATCTTTCAAACCGATTCTGGGGAATGAGGCAATGGGTATTACCTTGAGAATAACACTACTGTAATTTCTGAAGCAAATGACTTGATGCAATTAACAAATTAAAAATCATCATAAAAGCATCATCTGGCCACTGCTATTTCCAGACCATTTTGGTTAAATTGCAATCCAACAAAGTTAAGCTTTTTTTCGCCCCACAAAGTTGACCCTTTTTACATTGTTGCCAGGTTGGGTGATTTATCCCAAATTGGGCTACTTTGTTGGTCCTAATCTGGCCACACTGCAATCCAACAAAGTTAAGCTTTTTTCATCCCACAAAGTTAAGCTTTTTCATCCCACAAAGTTAAGCTTTTTTCTTCCCACAAAGTTGATCCTTTTGACATTGTTGCCAGTTTGGATGATTTATCCCAAAATTGGGCTTCTTTATTGGGCTTAATCTGGCAACACTGCAACCCAACAAAGTTAAGCTTTTTTCATCCCAAAAAGTTTAGCTTTTTTCTTCCCACAAAGTTTATCCTTTTGACATTGTTGCCAGTGTGGATGATTTATCCCAAATTGGGCTTCTTTGTTGGGCCTAATCTGGCAACACTGCAACCCAACAAAGTTAAGCTTTTTTCACCCAACAAAGTTTAGCTTTTTTCATCCCACAAAGTTAATTCTTTTGACATTGTTGCCAGCTTGGATGATTAATCCCAAATTGGGGTACTTTGTTGGGCCTAATCTGGCAACACTGCAATTCAAAAGTTTAACTTTTTTTCACCCAACAAAGTTTAGCTTTTTTGTCCCACAAAGTTGATACTTTTGACATTGTTGCCAGTTTAGGTGATTTATCCCAAATTGGGCTACTTTGTTGGGCCTGATCTGGTAACACAGCAATCCAACAAAGTTTAAATTTTTTTCATCCCACAAAGTTAAGCTTTTGTCATCCCACAAGTTTAGTTGTTTTTTTTTTTAATCCTTCAAAGTTTAGTTTTTTTCCATCCAACAAAGTTTAGTTTTTTTCCATCCCACAAAGTTTAGCTTTTGTCTTCCTACAAAATTGATCCTTTTGACATTGTTGCCAGTTTGGATGATTTATCCCAAATTGGGGTACTTTGTTAGGCCTAATCTGGCAACACTGCAATCCAACAAAGTTAAACTTTTTCATCCCACAAAGTTAAGCTTATGTCATCCCACAAGTTTAGTTGTTTTTTTTTAATCCTTCAAAGTTTAGTTTTTTTCCATCCAACAAAGTTTAGTTTTTTTCCATCCCACAAAGTTTAGCTTTTGTCTTCCTACAAAATTGATCCTTTTGACATTGTTGCCAGTTTGGATGATTTATCCCAAATTGGGGTACTTTGTTAGGCCTAATCTGGCAACACTGCAATCCAACAAAGTTAAACTTTTTCATCCCACAAAGTTTAGCTTTTTTCGCCCCCCCCCCACAAAGTTTATCCTTTTGACATTGTTGCCAGTTTAGGTGATTTATCCTAAATTTGGCTACTTTGTTGGGCCTGATCTGGCAACACAGCAATCCAACAAAGTTTAAATTTTTTTCATCCCACAAAGTTAAGCTTTTGTCATCCCACAAGTTTAGTTGTTTTTTTTTTTAATCCTTCAAAGTTAAGTTTTTTTTCCATCCAACAAAGTTTAGTTTTTTTCCATCCCACAAAGTTTAGCAATTTTGTCTTCCTACAAAATTGATCCTTTTGACATTGTTGCCAGTTTGGATGATTTATCCCAAATTGGGGTACTTTGTTAGGCCTAATCTGGCAACACTGCAATCCAACAAAGTTAAACTTTTTCATCCCACAAAGTTAAGCTTATGTCATCCCACAAGTTTAGTTGTTTTTTTTTAATCCTTCAAAGTTTAGTTTTTTTCCATCCAACAAAGTTTAGTTTTTTTCCATCCCACAAAGTTTAGCTTTTGTCTTCCTACAAAATTGATCCTTTTGACATTGTTGCCAGTTTGGATGATTTATCCCCAAATTGGGGTACTTTGTTAGGCCTAATCTGGCAACACTGCAATCCAACAAAGTTAAACTTTTTCATCCCACAAAGTTTAGCTTTTTTCGCAAAGTTTATCCTTTTGACATTGTTGCCAGTTTAGGTGATTTATCCTAAATTTGGCTACTTTGTTGGGCCTGATCTGGCAACACAGCAATCCAACAAAGTTTAAATTTTTTTCATCCCACAAAGTTAAGCTTTTGTCATCCCACAAGTTTAGTTGTTTTTTTTTTTTAATCCTTCAAAGTTAAGTTTTTTTTCCATCCAACAAAGTTTAGTTTTTTTCCATCCCACAAAGTTTAGCAATTTTGTCTTCCTACAAAATTGATCCTTTTGACATTGTTGCCAGTTTGGATGATTTATCCCAAATTGGGGTACTTTGTTAGGCCTAATCTGGCAACACTGCAATCCAACAAAGTTAAACTTTTTCATCCCACAAAGTTAAGCTTATGTCATCCCACAAGTTTAGTTGTTTTTTTTTAATCCTTCAAAGTTTAGTTTTTTTCCATCCAACAAAGTTTAGTTTTTTTCCATCCCACAAAGTTTAGCTTTTGTCTTCCTACAAAATTGATCCCTTTGACATTGTTGCCAGTTTGGATGATTTATCCCAAATTGGGGTAATTTGTTAGGCCTAATCTGGCAACACTGCAATCCAACAAAGTTAAACTTTTTCATCCCACAAAGTTTAGCTTTTTTCGCAAAGTTTATCCTTTTGACATTGTTGCCAGTTTAGGTGATTTATCCTAAATTTGGCTACTTTGTTGGGCCTGATCTGGCAACACAGCAATCCAACAAAGTTTAAATTTTTTTCATCCCACAAAGTTAAGCTTTTGTCATCCCACAAGTTTAGTTGTTTTTTTTTTTAATCCTTCAAAGTTAAGTTTTTTTTCCATCCAACAAAGTTTAGTTTTTTTCCATCCCACAAAGTTTAGCAATTTTGTCTTCCTACAAAATTGATCCTTTTGACATTGTTGCCAGTTTGGATGATTTATCCCAAATTGGGGTACTTTGTTAGGCCTAATCTGGCAACACTGCAATCCAACAAAGTTAAACTTTTTCATCCCACAAAGTTTAGCCTTCCTACAAAATTGATCCTTTTGACATTGTTGCCAGTTTGGGTGATTTATCCCATATTGGGGTACTTTGTTGGGCCTAATCTGGCAACACTACAATCCAACAAATTTAAACTTTTTATCCCACAAAGTTTAGCTTTTTTCGCCCCCCCCCCCAAAGTTTATCCTTTTGACATTGCTGCCAGTTTGGATGATTTATACCAAATTGGGGTACTTTGTTTGGCCTAGTCTGGCAACACTGCAATCCAACAAAGTTCAAGATCAACTTTTTTTTTCTTTCTTTTCCCTCTAAATTAAAAAATGTCAATTTTATCCACTTGTCCCTTTATTTATTTACAGAGCACTTATATGGAAAATGCGAATTATACATATTGCAGTTGAAGGGGATTTCTAGGGAATAGAACTGACTTTTTTATTTCAATCAATGTGTTACCAAGCAACAGTCCTGCAATGTGTTTATGGACGCAGATATTCCTTTTTCTGCATCTTTTCTTTATAGCTCCCCAATGTTGCCAGACATAGACCTCCCTTTCATTATAGCAAAATTCAATATAATTGACAAATCCAATATGAGCCTTATTTTAGGCGCCAAATTTGTTCACGTTTGTCAACTTTTGATTGATGCGATTTTAATCTATTAAAAAATAATATGTCAATTTTTATCTTTTTATCAATTTTTGAAATTATTTTATCTTAAAAAGCTAAAGCACCTAATCTGGAGATGTTTAATCCTTGAATGATCAAAAATAGATGGTTTTTCTCTTCTATTGTGTTAAACTGTTTCTGCGATGAAGTTTCTGCTGCTCGTTTTGTGTTTTAAGTTTGTTTTATCAGACTATGGGAAGCCAGTATTTTTATCGGAATATGTGAAGAATGGAGATTATGAAGGAGGACGTAAAGCATCTTTAGTTCCACCTTTGGTGGCAAATGTGAGAAGCTACTCTGGATATTTTACGGTGGACGAAAAATTCGATTCGAACTTATTCTTCTGGTATTTTCCTGCAGAAAGATACGAAGAGCATGCTCCGGTTGTCGTTTGGCTCCAAGGAGGGCCAGGAGCTTCCTCCATGTCTGGCCTATTTGAAGAAAACGGTCCACTTGTTATAAACGCCGATGGATCCCTTTCACTCAGAGAATGGAGATGGTCGAAATTTTCGAATCTCATTTTCATCGACAATCCTGTCGGAACAGGATTTAGTTTCACCAAAAACGGCTATTCCACTGACGAAACCATGGTTGGTGATAACTTAGATAGCATGATGCGGCAATTCTTCTTAGTCTTCAACCACCTCAAAAACAACGAGTTTTACATCACAGGTGAATCATACGCTGGCAAATACGTCCCTGCCATGGCCTATTCAATTCATGAAAAAAACAAAAAAACAAAAGAAAAAATCAACTTAAAAGGAATCGCCATCGGAAACGGCCTCTGTGACCCAGTCAACATGCTCAATTATGGCGACTACTTGTACCAGATTGGACTTATAGACACATCAACCCAACAAAAATTTATTGAAGTCCAAAATCAAGTTAAAGAACAAATAAACCAACAAAAATATTTAGAAGCGTTCCAAACCTTTGATAAACTATTAAATGGTGATTTGACACCATATAAAACGTTATTTTACAACGCCACTGGGTTTAATTTTTACTTCAATTATTTATATACTAAAGATTACTCAACAGGTGGTGATATGTATACATTTTTTGATAATGAAGATGTAAGGAGGAGCATCCATGTTGGAAATTTGACGTTCAATTCTGGACAAGAAGTCGAGAAGAATTTAGCGTCGGATGTTATGAAGTCGATAAAACCGTGGTTTGAAGTTCTGATTGAGAATTATAGAGTTTTAATTTATAACGGTCAGCTGGATATTATAGTGGCGTATCCTCTTACGGTGAATTTTTTGAAAAGTGTACGATGGAGCGGGAGCGAGGAATATAAGACGGCGGAGCGTAAAAAATGGTATGTTGGCTCCCAGCTTGCTGGTTATTCGAAAAAGGTGAAAGGTTTCACTGAAGTTTTGGTCAGGAATGCTGGCCACATGGTGCCCAGCGACCAGCCCCAACATGCCTACGAATTAATCAATAAATTTGTCAACAATAAACCAATTTAAATGTTATTGTATTAAAATAATCTAAAAAAATATATTTTATTTAGTAAACGTGTTTGTACTTTACCATGGTTACCCTCTCACTTATCTATTAGCGGAAAAAATTCTGCAGATTTTCAGTCATTTCCATTTATTCTGTTGGATGCCTAGGACAAATTAAAGCTGTGAAAGCAAATAATGTTCATTGCATAAATGTTCATTGCATAAAATGCTGTGGGTGGACAGATTTTAGCGTTATTTTTGCTCAGTGGCTCCCAAACTAGGGGGCGTAAGCTGTCCCCGAGCTCAAGTTTTTTTTTTGTGTGCAAATATCCCCAAAAATTCGTCGAAAACCTCAATATCAACATTTTTAAAGCTTAATTTTCGTCAAAAAACCTCGAAATCAACATTTTTAAAGCCTAATTTTCGTCCAAAACCTCGTCGTCAACATTTAAAAAGCCAAATTTTCGTCAAAAACCTCAAAATCAACATTTTTAAAGCCTAATTTAGGTCAAAAAACCTCGAAATCAACATTTATGAAGCCTAATTCTCGTCCAAAAACCTCGAAATCAACATTTAAAAAGCCAAATTTTCGTCAAAAACCTCAATATCAACATTTTTAAAGCTTAATTTTGGTCAAAAAACCTCAAAATCAACATTTTTAAAGCCTAATTTTCGTCCAAAACCTCGTCGTCAACATTTAAAAAGCCAAATTTTCGTCAAAAACCTCAAAATCAACATTTTTAAAGCATAATTTTGGTCAAAAAACCTCGAAATTAACATTTATAATTGCCTAATATTCGTCAAAAACCTCCAAATCATGGTTGTAAGACCAATTTTTGTCAAAAAATCTCAAAATCAACGTTTTAAGTGTAATTTCTTTTGTCAAAAACCTCAAAATCAACATTTTAAAAGCCTAATTTTCGTCCAAAAACCTCGACGTCAACATTTAAAAAGCCAAATTTTCGTCAAAAACCTCAAAATCAACATTTTTAAAGCCAAATTTTCGTCAAAAAAACTCGAAATCAACATTTATGATGCCTAATTTTCGTCAAAAAAACCTCAAAATCAACTTTAAATTGACAATTTTACAGTCAAAAACCAAAATCATGATTATAAGAGCAAAAATATTTGTCAAAAAATCTCAAAATCAACGTTTTAAGTGCAATTTCTTTTGTCCCAAACCTCAAATCAACATTTTAAAACCTAAATTTCATCCAAAAACCTCAAAGTTAACATTCAAAACTTGTGAGGATTTAATTTGTTTAAAAGGGGGGCGCACTGTGAAAAAGTTTGGCTTTCTGTTTTTCCTGAATATATTTTTCTAAAAGCTAATTTTCTGTTAAAATTTTTTTGCCCCCTTAACTGAAAACCCACCCACACCCTAAGCTCCCAGTCCGCCCCTGCTGATAATGGTCTCAACAATCTGTGTAATCTTCAGGAGAAAGACATGGATGAGGAACTTCCCCAAAAATTGGATTCTCTACAGTCCTGTAACAATAAATACCCCTCCCCCCAAACTTCCACCACCTCCCACTACTCTCCCACCACATCCCCTTACTCTCCCATCACCTCCCCTACTCCCCCCCCCAACTCTACTATTGCTACAATTGCCTGATTTGTCATTTTGGTTTGCAGAAAGCGAAGTAATCACCAGAGACTGCCTGAGTGCCTTAAAAGGAGTCCGAACTGATATCCCCGCCGATCATTATGAAGGATGCAAACCAGCAGCTCTTGATGTCAAATTAGGCAACTACGTCAACAGTTCCATTAAAGAGCTCGATATCAAAAAGTATGTTTATTTCCTCATTTTTACTTTTCTAATTTTTTTTTTTTTTTTTTTCAGAGACCATTATGATCAGACGACATTTTGTTTCTGCAGCTTCGACAACCGTTGCAACTCCGCTTTCTCCCTCAAAGTTGAAAAAACAATCCTTTTACCTTCATTACTATTTCTCGCCAATTTATTAGTTAGGTGACCATTTTCAAAAACATCTATTGAGCTTAATTTATATGAATCTCAGTGTAAACTATAAGACACTTAATTATTTTAACAAAAAAACTACTTACTACATGCTTAACTTTTGTACAAATTTTTTTACTACCAAGAAAAGGCATAAGTTGTTTTTAAATACAAATCACCATTTAATTTTAAGACTTCTTTTTATGTATTTTTACATAGTTTCATATTGTAAATATTTAAAAATTTAAATTATTGCTATCTTTTTCTCATTGTTTCACAAATTGAATGTGATTACCGATTTATCTTTATGATCTTTCAAAATCAGCGATTCGTAACCATTCCGTCCAAATCGTGATTTCTAATTTTTGTACTTTTTTACTTGAAAAATTAAGATTTAATTTTTTTGACTTATAAATTGTTTTTTTTTTTTTTTCTTCTGGGGAGAGGTATGAAAACAAAGAAAAGTAAAAATTAGGTTGACAAGTTGTAAATGTTCAGAAAAAAAAAAAAGAATGTATTTTTTTATAATAATAAAACTGAGATTTTAAAGAGTTTCTATTTTTCCACCCTGTACCAAACGACCCACGATCTAAATAGTTGATGAAAATCTGATCGGGTGTTTTTTAAATTTGCTAAAATCGATTGGTATGTCTATGGTTTGCTAAAACACCATTCTCGCCGATCTATAGGGTGGGGGGAGGTTGGAAATGTGATGTGAGGGTGTTGGGAGCATCGTGGAGAGGTCTGTAGAGCCCCAATTGTTCAGAAGCAGGGGCGGACTGGCCCGGGTGGACTGAACCCCCCCCCCCCCAGGTAAGCTGTCCCCAGGGGGGGGGAAGCTCAAGATTTTTTTTTTTGTGTGCAAATATCCCCAAAAATTCGTCAAAAACCTCAAAATCAACATTTTTAAAGCCTAATTTTGGTGAAAAAAAACCTCGAAATCAACATTTATGAAGCCTAATTTTCGTCAAAAAACCTCAAAATCAACATTTTAAAAGCCTAATTTTCGTCGAAAATCCTCGAAATCAACGTTAAATTGACAATATTTTTTGTCAAAAACCTCAAAATCATGATTATAAGAGGAAATATTTTTGTCAAAAAATCTCAAAATCAACGTTATAAGTGCAATTTCTTTTGTCCAAAACCTCAAAATCAACATTTTAAAACCCAAATTTCATCCAAAAACCTCAAAGTTAACATTCAAAACTTTGCAAAGGATTTAATTTGTTTAAAAGGTTTTTAAACAACCCCTGTTTTTGCCTAATATATTTTTCTAAAAACCACTTTTCTGTTAAAATTTTTGCCCCCCCCCCCATCTGGGCGCCCCCTTAACTGAAAACCCACCCACACCCTCCCAGTCCTCCCCTGTTCAGAAGTCATGAATCGTCTTCAATCCGAATAACTTTTTCCATTAACTTGTTGAATTTCGCGGACTAACCAAAATACGAAATTCCGGAGGGGCCACCCAAAGATTTTTGATCATTTCCTCTCTATATTTTGACTCAAATTTAAAACATAATTTAAATTAAGGTTAAATATTATGAATTAAATTGTTATTTGTTTGCCAAAAATACTGTAATAGTTTTCAAATATTGTCATTGGAGGGGCCACCAAGGTTGGCCAGACTGCGATTTCTGGTTAAAGTTCTGTGACGCCATTCGCCCAGAGTTGAAGAATGAAGAATCGAGTCGTCCAAGTGAGAAATTAGCTTTTCGTTGTAAGGTTCGGAGTTGAAAGTGTGAAGTGCGAACAATTTAAAAGTGTAAAACAAAAGAAATCGAGAATTCTCGAATAAGTGAATTGTCGGATTTTAGGGTCGGATCCCCTCGATTTTCCCAG
>JAGWEN010001282.1:0-32990 GCA_018703685.1 Orius laevigatus
CTTGGAACCTTTTGTCTTCTTCCATTACTTTTATTAAAAATTCTAAAAATATGAACTTTCGGAAAACAGGATGCGTCACCAATTGAGTTTTATGAGCACAATATTCTTGAATTTCAGTTACTTAACTGACACTACTAAAAATAATACAACAATCTTCCCCCCCCCCCCCCCCCCCCCCCCCCCCCCCCCCACACCCCCCCCCCCCCCACCCCCCCCGCCCCCCCACCACCCCCCCCCCCCCCCCCCCCCACCCCCCCCCCCCCCCCCCCCCCCCCCCCCCCCCCCACCCCCCCCCCCCCAACCACCCACCCCCCCGCCACCCCCCCCCCCCCCCCCCCCCCCCCCCCCCCCCCCACCCCCCCCCCAGCCCCCCCCCCCCCCCCCCCCCCCCCCCCACACCACCTAACCCCCCCCCCCCCCCCCCCACCCCCCCCCCCACACCCCCCCGCCCCCCCCCCCCCCCCACCCCCCCCCCCCCCCCCCCCCCCCCCCCCCCCCCCCCCACCCCCCACCCCCCACCCCACCCCCCCACCCCCCCCCCCCCCCCCCCCCCCCCCCCCCCACCCCCCCCCCCCCCCCCCCCACCCCCCCCCCCCCCCCCCCCCCCCACACCCCCCCCCCCCCACCCGCCCTGCCCCACCCAACCCCCCCATGCCGCCCCGCATCCCCTACCGCAAGAGAAAAAACACCTACATCCCAATCCTCCCCTACCAACAATACCTCTCCTACATATCCTACCTTCCCTACCACCCCTACCTCCCCTACCTCTCCTACCACTCCTACCTCTCCTACATCTCCTACATATCCTACCTTCCCTACCTCTCCTGACTCCCCCCGCTCCTGCCGCCCCCGCATATCCTGCGCCTTCGTCTCCCCTGCACCCTACATCCCTTACCTCCCCTACCACCCCTACCTCTCCTACATATCCTACCTTTCCTACCCCCTCTACCTCTTCTGCCTCCCCCCACTCCTGCCGCACCCGCATATCCTGCCGCCCCCACATCCCCTGCCAACCTACTCCCCTACCTCTCCTACAACTAATACCTCTCCTACATCTCCTACATATCCTACCTTCCCTACCTCTCCTGACTCCCCCCGCTCCTTGCCGCCCCCGCATATCCTGCCGCCTTCGTCTCCCCTGCCACCCTACATCCCTTACCTCCCCTACTACCCCTACCACTCCTACATATCCTACCTTTCCTACCCCCTCTACCTCTTCTGCCTCCCCCACTCCTGCCGCCCCCGCATATCCTGCCGCCCCCACATCCCCTGCCAACCTACCTCCCCTACCTCTCCTACAACTAATACCTCTCCTACATCTCCTACATTCCTACCTTCCCTACCTCTCCTGCCTCCCCCGCTCTCTGCCGCCCCCGCATATCCTGCCGCCTCCGTCTCCCCTGCCACCCTACATCCCTTTACCTCCCCTACCACCCCTACCTCTCCTACATATCCTACCTTTCCTACCTTCCCTACCTCATCTACCTCTCCTGCCGCCCCCGCATATCCTGCCGCCCCCACATCCCCTGCCACCCTACATCCATTACCACCCCTACTACCCCTACCACTCCTACATGTCCTACTACCTTTCCTACCTCCTCTACCTTTCCTGCCTCGCCCCGCTCTTGCCGCCCCCACATCCCCTGCCGCCCCGCATCCCCGCATCCCCTGCCGCCCTATATCTCTTACCTCCCCTACTACCCCTACCACTCCTACATATCCTACATATCCTACCTTTCCTACCTCCTCTACCTTTCCTGCCTCGCCCCGCTCTTGCCGCCCCCACATCCCCTGCCGCCCCCGCATCCCCCGCATCTCCTGCCGCCCTATATCCCTTACCTCAACTACTACCCCTACCACTCCTACATGTCCTACCTTTCCCACCTCCTTTACCTCTCCTGCCTCTCCCCGCTCCTGCCGCCCCCGCATCCCCTGCCGCCCTATATCCCTTACCTCAACTACTACCCCTACCACTCCTACATGTCCTACCTTTCCCACCACCTTACCTCTCCTGCCTCTCCCCGCTCCTGCCGCCCCCGCATATCCTGCCGCCCCCGCATCCCCTGCCGCCCTATATCTCTTACCTCCCCTACTACCCCTACCACTCCTACATGTCCTACCTTTCCCACCTCCTTTACCTCTCCTGCCTCTCCCCGCTCCTGCCGCCCCCGCATATCCTGCCGCCCCCGCATCCCCTGCCGCCCTATATCTCTTACCTCCCCTACTACCCCTACCACTCCTACATATCCTACATATCCTACCTTTCCTACCTCCTCTACCTTTCCTGCCTCGCCCCGCTCTTGCCGCCCCCACATCCCCTGCCGCCCCCGCATCCCCCGCATCTCCTGCCGCCCTATATCCCTTACCTCAACTACTACCCCTACCACTCCTACATGTCCTACCTTTCCCACCTCCTTTACCTCTCCTGCCTCTCCCCGCTCCTGCCGCCCCCGCATATCCTGCCGCCCCCGCATCCCCTGCCGCCCTATATACCTTACCTCCCCTACTACCCCTACCACTCCTACATGTCCTACCTTTCCTACCTCCTCTACCTTTCCTGCCTCGCCCCGCTCTTGCCGCCCCCACATCCCCTGCCGCCCCCGCATCCCCTGCCGCCCCCGCATCCCCTGCCGCCCTACATCCATTCCCTCCCCTACTACCACTACTTCCCCTTTGAGTTGTCGAGGGTTCATCATCGGATTCGATCAAAAACCAAGCCTCGAAACAGACAAAAGAGATATTTAAACGCACTCTTCGCACATAAACACCGCCGTAATTTACAGACTCGGAGTTTAACCTAATTTATCGCCCATGAGGTTCCTTTTCCACTATTCCTCCCCCTTGAACCATTTCCTTCTCCTTAGCGAAAACAACTTGAACAATTTCATATCTTTATTCAGGATGGACTCCCCGACAAAAACCCAACTTTAATTCAATAGATTATTCAAAGGAGTGCTCGAAACCGCAGGTTTCGTCTGGTTAAATTTCATGAACAATTCCTTCCAAGTTTCTGAAAGTTAAACAAAAGAACTTCACCTGTACACAGGACCTTATTTTATAAATTATAAACATTTTAAATGCTTTTATGTACTTTTAAGTTTTTGTTTTTAAATTGCAGATTGAAGGCAATAAATCGGACGTCTTCATTAACCCTGAGAACATTTTCTATTAGGAGTGAGGTGAGTCAAAGGGAGGTACCTACTGGGGCTTAATTTCTTTTCATTACCTTTATCTTACCTTTTCTTAATTATCGCGATTTTTCTTCTTTGGTAAAGTGTTCTCGAGGCTTAATGGGAATTAAAGTTAATTTTTTTCTTTAGGGACGTGTATTGACGTTTTAATTACTTCAATTTCATGAGAAATTGCAAATCGAGAAAATCTTATTGTAAATGATTGTGCTTTTTGCTCGAAGGATTTGTCCAGTCAATATATACATTGAACATGGAAAAAATTGGGGACTTAACGACACTTTTACAGTTTGTTCGGGGCTATGGTGGGATGACTCTCTTAATTTTTCGAACTCGAGAAACCTGTGCTACCCTCAGGAGGGGCGAAAAACCAAGCTGATTTTCGGTTTTTTGCCTATAAGTCCTAAACTAAGCGTTTTATGACAAAACACACTCTATTCAATATTGTAGGGCATACAATTTCCAACAATTTTTAACTTAATAAATTTTCCCGTAACCTTACTGCTTATCGAGATACGCCCTATCAAAGTTTGAGAATTTCAAAAAACAGATGGTTTAGGCCCTCTGACAGATGGTATTTTAAATACTAATTTTTGGGTCATATCTAACATAAGAAGACATAAAAATCATCGTCAGCCATTTGAAAGTGGTTGAGAAGGGGTGGCAGACGGCCAGCGTCAGGCTGACGGTGGTTTGATTTCCACTTTAGTAAGCTTTACGGGAGAACGCCAAGTCCCAGCAAGTCCGGATTAGTCTCATTTTAAAGGTAATTTAATTACTAAGGATGAATACTAACAGTCGAATTTCGCTATCTTTTATGGTTTCGAAATGGTCAACAAAAACATAAATTACTTTGTCTAGATCGCGAATTTCTCGTTTCACTAAATCGCTGACTGCTTCCAAACCACAAAAGATAGCGAAATTTGACTGTTAGTATCCGTCCTTAGCAATTAAATTAACTTTAAAATGAGACTAATCCGGACTTGCTAGGACTCAGCGTTCTCCCGTAGCACCACTAAATGTATGACACAATGTGAAAATATTGGAAATTTTTCAAAGTTCAAAGCCTTACCACTTCCAAACCATAAACGATAGCGAAATTTGACTCTTAGTATTCGTCCTTAGTAATTAAATTACCTTTAAAATGAGACTAATCCGGACTTTCTAGGACTTGGCGTTCTCCCGTGAAGCTTACTTAAGTGGAAATCAAACCACCGTCAGGCTGACGCTGGCCGTCTGCCACCCCTTCTCAACCACTTTCAAATGGCTGACGATGATTTTTATGTCTTCTTATGTCAGATATGACCCAAAAATTAGTATTTAAAATACCATCTGTCAGAGGGCCTAAACCATCTGTTTTTTGAAATTCTCAAACTTTGATAGGGCGTATCTCGATAAGCAGTAAGGTTACGGGAAAATTTATTAAGTTAAAAATTGTTGAAAATTGTATGCCCTACAATATTGAATAGAGTGTGTTTTGTCATAAAACGCTTAGTTTAGGACTTATAGGCAAAAAACCGAAAATCAGCTTGGTTTTTCGCCCCTCCTGAGAGTAGCACAGGTTTCTCGAGTTCGAAAAATTAAGAGAGTCATCCCACCATAGCCCCGAACAAACTGTTAAAGTGTCGTTAAGTCCCCAATTTCTTCCAGCAGACCCCCTTTTTTTTTGCTCTGGCGACTGGACTAGATGTGTATTAAGGGACAAAAGGTCTGGATTGTGGTTCCTAATGAGGAGTGATGAAGCGTATTAGCGTTCATTTTGATGATGTAAAAGGGTTGCCTGGTGCGGGAGAATTTCTGGGCTCAATAAAAATGACGATAAGGTAAACAATAAAGGAGGGTCATAACATTATGCGCTCCGTGGTACATAACAGCTATTACGGGCATTTGTTCCCGGCAGCTCGTTTTTCAACCGTCCCTCCCTTTGGATTGAATACTTTACCTGAATTACCTACATTCTACGCTTTGAGAATCATGAAGAAAAAGAAAAAAAAAACATTTCTTTTCCATTTTTTTCAGTTCTAACGCTCAAAAATTCTTTATTCTGCTCTATCAATTATTTTGTCATCAAAGGGGTTTGTTGGCGGTAATGAGAGGGTTCGATTTTGGCTATCTTTTCTAGTTTCCCTATATCATGTACGCAATAGCTTTGGACACGTTATTACGAATTTGATCCCTTTTAGTAACGATACGTTCGCGTTAATGGTCCCTTTGTTCGCTTTATAATTTCGCAGCTTCACAGGAACTAGCGTTACACAATGGGTTTGATGTATATTGAACGCGTGCTTTTTCTAGACCAGGTGAAAGGAATTTCCTGGTCGAAAAGGGCGTTTTATTGTCGAAAAGTTCGTTTTACTGTCGGAAAGGGCGTTTTCATGTCGGAAAGGGCGTTGTCTGGTCGAAAAGGGCGTTGTCTGGTCGAAAAGGGCGTTTTCTTGTCGAAAAGGGCGTTTTCTTGTCGAAAAGGGCGTTTTCTTGTCGAAAAGGGCGTTTTATTGTCGAAAAGGGCGTTTTCTTGTCGAAAAGGGCGTTTTATTGTCGAAAAGGGCGTTATCTTGTCGAAAAGGGCGTTTTCTTGTCGAAAAGTTCGTTTTACTGTCGGAAAGGGCGTTTTCTTGTCGGAAAGGGCGTTGTCTGGCCGAAAAGGGCGTTTTCTTGTCGGAAAGAGCGTTTTATTGTCGGAAAGGACATTTTTTTGTCGGAAAGGGCGTTTTATTGTCGAAAAGGGCGTTTTATTGTCGGAAAGGACATTTTATTGTCGAAAAGGGCGTTATCTTGTCGAAAAGGGCGTTTTCTTGTCGAAAAGTCGTTTTCTGTCGGAAAGGGCGTTTTCTTGTCGGAAAGGGCGTTTTCTTGTCGAAAAGGGCGTTTTATTGTCGAAAAGGGCGTTGTCTGGTCGAAAAGGGCGTTTTCTTGTCGGAAAGGGCGTTATCTTGTCGAAAAGGGCGTTTTCTTGTCGAAAAGGGCGTTTTCTTGTCGAAAAGGGCGTTTTCTTGTCGGAAAGGGCGTTTTTTTTGTCGAAAAGTTCGTTTTACTGTCGGAAAGGGCGTTTTCATGTCGGAAAGGGCGTTGTCTGGTCGAAAAGGGCGTTTTCTTGTCGAAAAGGACGTTTTCTTGTCGAAAAGGGCGTTTTCTTGTCGAAAAGGGCGTTTTTTGTCGAAAAGGGCGTTGTCTGTCGAAAGGGCGTTGTCTGGTCGAAAAGGGCGTTTTCTTGTCGAAAAGGGCGTTTTCTTGTCGAAAAGGGCGTTTTCTTGTCGAAAAGGGCGTTTTCTTGTCGAAAAGGGCGTTTTATTGTCGAAAAGTTCGTTTTACTGTCGGAAAGGGCATTTTCTTGTCGGAAAGGGCGTTGTCTGGTCGAAAAGGGCGTTTTCTTGTCGGAAAGGGCGTTTTATTGTCGGAAAGGACATTTTTTTGTCGGAAAGGGCGTTTTCTGGTCGAAAAGGGCGTTTTATTGTCGAAAAGTTCGTTTTACTGTCGGAAAGGGCGTTTTCATGTCGGAAAGGGCGTTGTCTGGTCGAAAAGGGCGTTTTCTTGTCGAAAAGGACGTTTTCTTGTCGAAAAGGGCGTTTTCTTGTCGAAAAGGGCGTTTTATTGTCGAAAAGGGCGTTGTCTGGTCGAAAAGGGTGTTTTCTTGTCGAAAAGGACGTTTTCTTGTCGAAAAGGACGTTTTCTTGTCGAAAAGGGCGTTTTCTTGTCGAAAAGGGCGTTTTATTGTCGAAAAGGGCGTTGTCTGGTCGAAAAGGGCGTTTTCTTGTCGGAAAGGGCGTTATCTTGTCGAAAAGGGCGTTTTCTTGTCGAAAAGGGCGTTTTCTTGTCGAAAAGGGCGTTTTCTTGTCGAAAAGGGCGTTTTCTTGTCGAAAAGGGCGTTTTCTTGTCGAAAAGGGCGTTTTCTTGTCGGAAAGGGCGTTTTTTTTGTCGAAAAGTTCGTTTTACTGTCGGAAAGGGCGTTTTCATGTCGGAAAGGGCGTTGTCTGGTCGAAAAGGACGTTTTCTTGTCGAAAAGGGCGTTTTCTTGTCGAAAAGGGCGTTTTCTTGTCGGAAAGGGCGTTTTCTTGTCGGAAAGGGCGTTTTCTTGTCGGAAAGGGCGTCTTCTTGTCGGAAAGGGCGTTTTCTTGTCGAAAAGGGCGTTTTCTTGTCGAAAAGGGCGTTTTCTTGTCGAAAAGGGCGTTTTCTTGTCGGAAAGGGCGTTTTCTTGTCGGAAAGGGCGTTTTCTTGTCGAAAAGGGCGTTTTCCTTGTCGAAAAGGGCGTTTTCTTGTCGGAAAGGGCGTTTTCATTGTCGAAAGGACATTTTTTGTCGGAAAGGGCGTTTCTGGTCGAAAAGGGCGTTTTATTGTCGAAAAGTTCGTTTTACTGTCGGAAAGGGCGTTTTCATGTCGGAAAGGGCGTTGTCTGGTCGAAAAGGGCGTTTTCTTGTCGAAAAGGACGTTTTCTTGTCGAAAGGGCGTTTTCTTGTCGAAAAGGGCGTTTTATTGTCGAAAAGGGCGTGTCTGGTCGAAAGGGCGTTTTCTTGTCGGAAAGGGCGTTTTCTTGTTGAAAAGGGCGTTTTATTGTCGAAAGAGGCGTTGTCTGTCGAAAAGGGCGTTTTCTTGTCGAAAAGGACGTTTTCTGTCGAAAAGGGACGTTTTCTTGTCGAAAAGGGCGTTGTCTGGTCGAAAAGGGTGTTTTCTTGTCGAAAAGGACGTTTTCTTGTCGAAAAGGACGTTTTCTTGTCGAAAAGGGCGTTTTCTTGTCGAAAAGGGCGTTTTATTGTCGAAAAGGGCGTTGTCTGGTCGAAAAGGGCGTTGTCTGGTCGAAAAGGGCGTTTTCTTGTCGGAAAGGGCGTTATCTTGTCGAAAAGGGCGTTTTCTTGTCGAAAAGGGCGTTTTCTTGTCGGAAAGGGCGTTTTCTTGTCGGAAAGGGCGTTTTCTTGTCGAAAAGGGCGTTTTCTTGTCGAAAAGGGCGTTTTCTTGTCGAAAAGGGCGTTTTCTTGTCGGAAAGGGCGTTTTCTTGTCGAAAAGGGCGTTTTCTTGTCGGAAAGGGCGTTTTCTTGTCGAAAGGGCGTTTTTCTTGTCGAAAGGGCGTTTTCTTGTCGAAAAGGGCGTTTTCTTGTCGGAAAGGGCGTTTTATTGTCGGAAAGGGCGTTTTCTTGTCGAAAAGGGCGTTTTCTTGTCGGAAAGGGCGTTTTCTTGTCGAAAAGGGCGTTTTCTTGTCGAAAAGGGCGTTTTCTGGTCGAAAAGGGCGTTTTCTGGTCGAAAAGGGCGTTTTCTTGTCGAAAAGGGCGTTTTCTTGTCGAAAAGGGCGTTTTCTGGTCGAAAAGGGCGTTTTCTTGTCGAAAAGGGCGTTTTCTTGTCGAAAAGGGCGTTTTCTTGTCGAAAAGGGCGTTTTCTTGTCGGAAAGGGCGTTTTCTTGTCGAAAAGGGCGTTTTATTGTCGAAAGGGCGTTTTCTTGTCGAAAAGGGCGTTTTATTGTCGAAAAGTTCGTTTTACTGTCGAAAGGGCGTTTTCTTGTCGAAAGGGCGTTGTCTGGTCGAAAAGGGCGTTTTCTTGTCGGAAAGGGCGTTTTATTGTCGAAAGGGCATCTTTTGTCGGAAAGGGCGTTTTCTGTGTCGAAAAGGGCGTTTTCTGGTCGAAAAGGGCGTTTTCTCGTCGAAAAGGGCGTTTTCTTGTCGAAAAAGGGCGTTATCTGGTCGAAAAGGGCGTTTTCTTGTCGAAAAGGGCGTTTTACTGTCGGAAAGGGCGTTTTCTTGTCGGAAAGGGCGTTTTATTGTCGGAAAGGGCATTTTTTTGTCGGAAAGGGCGTTTTATTGTCGAAAAGGGCGTTTTATTGTCGAAAAGAGTCAAAATCTGTATAAAAATGGTCTCTTCTTGTCGAAAAGGGTCTTTTCGTGTCGAAAAGGGTCTTTTCTTGTCGAAAAGGGTCTTTTCGTGTCGAAAAGGGTCTTTTCGTGTCGAAAAGGGTCTTTTCGTGTCGAAAAGGGTCTTTTCGTGTCGAAAAGGGTCTTTTCGTGTCGAAAAGGGTCTTTTCTTGTCGAAAAGGGTCTTTTCTTGTCGAAAAAGTATTAAAATCTTGCTCAAAAGGGTCTTATCTTGTCGAAAAAGGTTCAAATTCTGTATAAAAAGTGTTTTTTCTTAACAAAAATGGTCAAAATTTGGCAAAAAAGGGACTCTCTAGTCGAAAAAGGTTCAAAATCTCTCTGAAAAGTGTCTTTTCTTACAAAAAAACTGTCAAAATCTGGCTGAAGAGGGTCTTTTCTTCTCAAAAAGGGTCAATATCTATGTAAAAAGTGTCTTTTGTCAAAAAGTGTGTTTTCTTGTCAAAACCGATCCGAATCTGTCTTACAAGGGTCTTTTCTTGTCATAAAGGGTCATAATCTTTCTGAAAAGGCCCTTTCCTGCCCTAATCATCCCTAACCATCCCTAACCATCCATAATCATAAGATCTCGTCCTTTTCCCAAGTGTGTATTTTTCCCCCCTTTTTTGTTCCTCTATATTGGCCTAATATAGAACAGATAGTATAAACGTGAAGTGATAATATCTGTCACATTGGCTAAACAGGGTAACTCCAAGTCCAGAGTTGTAATTACTTGCGTTGACACGTAAAGTTAGCACACGAATCTCCCCAAAAGTGATTGCTTTTGAATAATTTCCGATGCTTCAAATCGAGTAAAATACCTATTGCCTTACCGATCCTATAAGAGAGGCCTTTTTATTTATATGTTCGAAAGTACTCCCAAACCCTTTTATGTTTTCCTAACAGACGTGAACGCTCATACATTATTCGTAACGTCGAATCTACATCTTTTGTTAAGTTACTAAAGAGCAAAAATCCTTCCTTTTTAACCCTCTCGCTTTTAAAGCCTTGGTGAAAAACATCTATAAGACTCTTTTAGTACACTTAAATATCAGATATCAGTATTTTTTCAGTAATTTTAATTGATTCTTCAAAAACATGTTGCTTTCAAGAGGCATTCATCCGTTTTTCTTGTTGAGGGTTTTTTTTTTATTTTAATTTAATTTAATTTTTTCCTCTCGTAAAACCTATCAGAAACAGAAGTCTCATATTGATTCACTTAAACTTTTATACATATCGTATTTTATAAACTTTTCTGGGAAACAACATTGGACAAAAGAGGGTTCCTAATGCCCTCTGTTAAGTACGTGTTGATTCCTCTATTGTCTTTGTTTATAGAGATAGAAACAGGTTAATTCTCGAGCGTTATGAAGCGAGTTATTAATTGATAACCTATTCTCAGATTACCTTCTCTATCCTAACAGTTTAATCTATCAAACGATAAAGGAAGAACACCTGGTTAAGGTTGCCATCAATCATACAAACGAGGTCCCCTATTAGTGTTTGAAACTAAAGGTGCACGTTTTATTTGCATCGTAGCTCAGATACGTTAGGTCCTACAAAAAATTTTACTAAATAAAATCTGTAGAAAATTTAATGAGCTTTAATTTTGTTTTTATTATATTTTCGCCTACGACGCACGGTTTTTGAAATATTGGTGAAAAACCGTGAAAATTCGGTTTTTTTTTTCATCTTGTTTCGTGTGCTTCATCATTTTGAAGAACAGGCCAAAAACGCTAAAAGAAGTTTTTTTTTAAACACCGATATCTCCTGAACGGCTCAACCGATTTTGGCTCTGGAAAACTCATCATACGCAAAATTTAATAATCTTTCTTTTTTTACTTAGTAGTTAAGTCGCTAAAATGCGTCGTTTTTGCGCTAGAGACTAAAAACTTAAAAAAAGCTCCTAATTTGGCCGGTTTTTTCAAAATGGCGGACGAAGCACAGGAAGGGGAGTGACGCAAACATGGATTTAGAATAACCTAATGGCCCTAAAAAGTATAAAATAAAAAAAAACTGAAATAAATGAAAAAAAGTCCTGGAATGGTTTTAAATTTTTGGTATGTTTAAAGTTTCATCGTGGCTACTCGTTACCGCTGAAATTCGTCTCTCATTGCCCTAATTTTTCGCCTCACTTGATTTTTTAGAGAGAAGAAATATAAGAGAGAATATTCCCATTTATACAAAATAGTCTATTTTTGCAGTATAATGGAAAAATAAACAGGGGTAAACGATATACCTTATGCGATTCTTCGACATCAGAGCGGGTTGTATGGGTCGTATATGAATTATTCAAAATGGTTTCACTGTCGCAAGGACCTTTGCAATAACCGAGTGATTCATTTCTAAATCATAGGCAGCCAAACAACAATTTCGCTCTAATTTCACTTTTTTGAGGGAAAAAGAAGGGAAATGTTATTGTGAGGGCTTTAAAAACATGGTTTCAAATCCGATAAGAAACCTAATCTAGTTTGTTGTCTAAAATATTGTCTCACAGGACATTCCTATACGAGCTTAGCAGAAAAAAAGGAAACAAAATGTTTTCGAGAGGCTTTAAAAAGCATTTCAATATTCTTTTTCCAAAGAACCAATTCTATAGAGCCCTTAAAATGGGATAACTAAGTTCTCGAATGAAGAAAACTAGAACTTTTCAGGAGAGGGAAGTTATCAACAGCGATATGCCTGAAAATTTTTTCTTTTAATACCAATACTTCCACTCAAAATAACAATATGGGACCACTTGAAAAATGAGAAGAAATGGTTAAATAATAAGATTTTGTTCTTAATTTAGTTTTATTGAAAATTCTGAGCCGCAAACCTCTTGGGAACATCCTTCTAATTAAATACTGATATAATGAGAGCCATTACGTTGGTATAGTGTGCAATTAAAATGTAATATTAATCAAAATTGAGGGAGTGTTGAGGAATGATTGAGGGGGGAAAGGGTAGAAAAGAGAAATACGTGATTCAGGAGCCAGGACGTCATTAACTTTCCTCCATTAGTGTTCAACGTTCAAGCTGGGCAAATTTAATAATCATATTCGAAAAGGCATTCATAAGTCACCACCCTCGAGCCATTACGAAAAAAATTTTTTCTTCTCCATGTCTGAATTAAATGAAAGCCCATATGAAACATTCGGGACATCTCGTTAATCGAAAACAACCCTGAGATTTGAATATTCATCAAGTAAAAGTGGTTTCGTCAATAGTTCAAACGTTTCAGATGTTTCTCACGTACGTTCCCATGCCACGTGCGATCTCTTTCGTGCTTGAAATAGCATCCGCCGGCTTAGAAAATGAACATCTTCACAAAATATTTTGCAAATATTTATATTAATGCCAAAAATATCAACGCCGAAATGATGTCCTGCATTTTATCCCGCACATCTTCGAAATTCTGAAAAATTAATTAATTTTTCCCAAAAAGAATTTCATCAAAAAAGATCGCAAATAGTTTTATCTTGAACATTATACCTAAATACAAATTATGTTATTGCGTTTACTAGTCTATTACTAGAGTATTCAATTTAAATATACATATACTTTAACTAACTGCCTGGCGTCTGGTGTCTTCTGGCGTCTTTTGGCCTATTTTGGCCTCCTCTTGTCTCCTCTTGTCTCCTCTGGCCTCCTCTGGCCTCCTCTGGCCTCCTCTGGCCTCCTCTGGCCTCCTCTGGCCTCCTCTGGCCTATTTTGGCCTATTTTGGCCTCCTCTTGTCTCCTCTTGTCTCCTCTTGTCTCCTCTTGTCTCCTCTTGTCTCCTCTGGCCTCCTCTGGCCTCCTCTGGCCTCCTCTGGCCTCCTCTGGCCTCCTCTGGCCTCCTCTGGCCTCCTCTGGCCTCCTCTTGTCTCCTCTTGTCTCCTCTTGTCTCCTCTGGCCTCCTCTTGTCTCCTCTTGTCTCCTCTGGCCTCCTCTGGCCTCCTCTGGCCTCCTCTGGCCTCCTCTGGCCTCCTCTGGCCTCCTCTGGCCTCCTCTGGCCTCCTCTGGCCTCCTCTGGCCTCCTCTGGCCTCCTCTGGCCCAATTCTGGCCTCTCTAAGTATTATAAATACGTTCGTGTGATATCTTCAAAAGACAATTAAATAAAAAGTAAAAACACCTGTTGACTTTATTGACTTGGGCCGAAAAAAAAGGGGATTCCAACCCTTCGGTTATCTCCTCCAATGTCTTTTTAAAGATTATTGGAACATTTAATTGATTACACGAACAAAGCCGTCTTTAAAAAAAGTCTATATCACTAATAATGATGCTGCAGTAGTTCACAAAAGGCACCTAATTCTATTATTAATGAATATATGACAGTGAAGAGAGGATTTTTCCGTGTCCTGGACTAAAAAACCTCGCCCTACGAGCTCTACTGTGATAAAATACAACAGCATGGACGTTAATGCCTATTAAACTGAACATTTATTTTAGGCTGTCTGGCGTAAAAGCCATCCAGCACATAATAGTTCATTTCTCGCCCTAGACATCTAATAATGTATCCTTTTGTGCCCTTGCTGAGCATGAAAAAAATTGTACCCGAGAGGTGAATCGTTGCGACACCATTGAGGTAGTCTTATCCGTAAAACAAGTACATAGTCTAATGCGTGAAAAGGGTAGTCTTATCCGTTAAACGGGTAGTCCCATCCCTAAAACGGATAGTTTCATCCGTAAAACGGGTAGTCTAATCCGTTAACGGGTAGTCTTATCCGTAAAACGGGTAGTCTAATCCGTTAAACGGGTAGTCTTATCCGTTAAACTGGTAGTTTTATCCGTAAAACAAGTAGTCTAATGCGTGAAACGGGTAGTCTTATCCGTTAAACGGGTAGTCCCATCCCTAAAACGGATAGTTTCATCCGTAAAACGGGTAGTCTTATCCGTTAAACGGGTAGTTTTATCAGTTAAACAGGTAGTCTTATCCGTTAAACGGGTAGTCTTATCCGTAAAACGGGTAGTCTTATCCCTAAAATCCGTTGTCTTATCCCTAAAACGTGTTGTCTTATCCCTAAAACCGAAAACGGGTACGCTTATTCCGAAAACCGAAAACGGGTACTCTTATCCCTAAAACCGAAAACGGGTACTCTTATCCCTAAAACCGAAAACGGGTACCCTTATCCCTAAAACCGAAAACGGGTACCCTTATCCCTAAAACCGAAAACGGGTACCCTTATCCCTAAAACCGAAAACGGGTACCCATATCCGTAAAACCGAAAACGGGTACTCTTTTCCCTAAAACCGAAAACGGGTACCCTTATCCCTAAAACCGAAAACGTATACCCTTATCCCTAAAACCGAAAACGGGTACCCTTATCCATAAAACCGAAAACGGGTACCCTTATCCATAAAACCGAAAACGGGTACCCTTATCCCTAAAACCGAAAACGGGTACCTTATCCAAAACGAAAACGGGTACCCTTATCCGTAAAACCGAAAACGGGTACTCTTTTCCCTAAAACCGAAAACGGGTACTCTTATCCCTAAAACCGAAAACGGGTACCCTTATCCATAAAACCGAAAACGGGTACCCTTATCCATAAAACCGAAAACGGGTACCCTTATCCCTAAAACCGAAAACGGGTACCCTTATCCACAAAACCGAAAACGGGTACTCTTATCCGTAAAACCGAAAACGGGTACTCTTATCCGTAAAACCGAAAACGGGTACTCTTATCCCTAAAACCGAAAACGGGTACTCTTTTCCCTAAAACCGAAAACTGGTACCCTTATCCCTAAAACCGAAAACGGGTACTCTTATCCCTAAAACCGAAAACGGGTACCCTTATCCCTAAAACCGAAAACGGGTACCCTTATCCCTAAAACCGAAAACGGGTACCCTTATCCATAAAACCGAAAACGGGTACCCTTATCCCTAAAACCGAAAACGGGTACCCTTATCCATAAAACCGAAAACGGGTACCCTTATCCATAAAACCGAAAACGGGTACCCTTATCCCTAAAACCGAAAACGGGTACCCTTATCCACAAAACCCAAAACGGGTACCCTTATCCCTAAAACCGAAAACGGGTACTCTTATCCGTAAAACCGAAAACGGGTACTCTTATCCGTAAAACCGAAAACGGGTACTCTTATCCGTAAAACCGAAAACGGGTACTCTTTTCCCTAAAACCGAAAACGGATACCCTTATCCCTAAAACCGAAAACGGGTACCCTTATCCCTAAAACCGAAAACGGGTAACCTTATCCCTAAAACCGAAAACGGGTGCTCTTATCCCTAAAACCGAAAACGGGTACTCTTATCCCTAAAACCGAAAACGGGTACCCTTATCCCTAAAACCGAAAACGGGTACTCTTATCCCTAAAACCGAAAACGGGTACCCTTATCCCTAAAACCGAAACCGGGTACTATTATCCCTAAAACAGGTAGTCTTATCCCTAAAACGGGTAGAACGAAAATGAATAGCTAGATCTCTCTATTAATTGTATAGTGCAGGTACACCTACCTACCTGTCTTGTTAAAGGATTGCATATATAATTATTTCTTTGAAAGAAAAGAAAGAAAGAAAAAAGATTTTTGGGCCGTTCCCTCGTCCGGGAGGTCTTCAAAAATGATCTCATGAGGCGAACACATCCGGCTTTAATATTTTCGTCTCCACGATATTATCATTGAAGGCTTTATTTAAGTACTGGAAATATCTTTCCGACGACACACTGACATTGCCCATGGTAGGACAAGAGGAATTATTTTTATTTCCAAGGTCGTCGAGTGAGAGACAATATTTTTAGACACAGAAAAACACATACGCGTCTCAGCCATCTCCCTTTCCATAACAATTAAGCTTCCAGTTCCGCTCTCCAGGCCCAGACTATGACCGAAATTATAAACATTTACGACCGGATGCCGCGTTCGTCGTCTTTGAGTGTTAAAACACGTGTTTGTGGTTAGTTAAAAATTTAGCGTGTTCACGGAAATTTGTTCTTCTGAACCTCCCATGACGCTTTTAAAAAAACGTATTTTCAAGTCAACGAACTTAAATTTTTTATTCTACATGAATACAGGTATTCCTTCGTTCTAATACTAAGTAAATTTATTATTCAACATTTCCCAAGTGGCCTTCTACCCTTAAAAATCAAAAACAAAAACCAAGTTTACAGAAAATAGAAAAAATTACATATCCTCACCATATTATCGCGGGAGTAGGGCCTATGGAGGTTTGGGCTAGCAACGTGGCAGCTTTGGTAACCGGTTTTTTAAAACTTCTGGTCGAAAAACCAGTTTTTTAAACTTCTGGTCAAAAAACAGGTTTTTAAAACTGCTGGTCAAAAAACAGGTTTTTTAAACTCCTGGTCGAAAAATAGGTTTTTTTAACTTCTGGTCCAAAAACCGGTTTTTCAAACGTCTGGTCAAAAAAGCAGGTTTTTCAAACTTCTGGTAAAAAAATAGGTTTTTCAAACTTCTGGTCAAGAAAACAGGTTTTTTAAACTTTTGGTCAAGAAAACAGGTTTTTTAAACTCCTGGTCGAAAAATAGGTTTTTTAAACTTCTGGTCAAAAAAACCAGTTTTTCAAACTTCTGGTCAAAAAAACAGTTTTTTCAAACTTCTGGTCAAAAAAACAGGTTTTTCAAACTTCTGGTCAAAAAAACAGGTTTTTCAAACTTCTGGTCAAGAAAACAGGTTTTTTAAACTCCTGGTCGAAAAATAGGTTTTTTAAACTTCTGGTCAAAAAACCGGTTTTTCAAACGTCTGGTCAAAAAAGCAGGTTTTTCAAACTTCTGGTAAAAAAATAGGTTTTTCAAACTTCTGGTCAAGAAAACAGGTTTTTTAAACTTCTGGTCAAGAAAACAGGTTTTTTAAACTCCTGGTCGAAAAATAGGTTTTTTAAACTTCTGGTCAAAAAACCGGTTTTTCAAACGTCTGGTCAAAAAAGCAGGTTTTTCAAACTTCTGGTAAAAAAATAGGTTTTTTAAATTTCTAGTCAAAAAACAGGTTTTGTAAACTTCTGGTAAAAAAAACCGTTTTTTTCTTCTTTTTAATTTGATTAAAAAGGACACAAATAGCTTATTATTTTGAGTTACTCTGGAGTCTGAAAATCGATGTTGCGGTTATGATGTGAGTGAAGTTTCTTGGCTTCGTCCTACTCATCATATTCGCTGTACGGAGTTAGTCAAAGGACAATCGAGTTATTGTAAAATGATTCACGTCGTTTTACGTGGTTTGTGGTGGGGAAATGAGTTGTCCGAAAACTTATTACAATTCCTTTCAGTCGATTCTCCGGCACGATCTCGTCTCATTCTCGTTTTTGCATCTCGAAAATATTCCTTGTTTGTGCTTTTTGTGCTTTGGATATCTTGGAAAATGAAAGTTACTGGCTATATGAATAATTCTTCATCAAAAATAGGTTAGGTAAAGTTTTTTTTTTTTTTTTTACCAGAAGTTTAAAAAACCTGTTTTTTGACCAGAAGTTTTAAAAACCTGTTTTTTGACCAGAAGTTTAAAAAACCCGTTTTCTTGACCAGAAGTTTAAAAACCTGTTTTTTGACCATAAGTTTAAAAAAACATGTTTTCTTGACCAGAAGTTTAAAAAAACCGTTTTTGACCAGAAGTCTGAAAAATCCGTTTTTTGACCAGAATTTTAAAAAATCGGTTTTCTTGAAAAGAAGTGTAAAAAACCCGTTTTCTTGACCAGAAGTTTAAAAAACCTGTTTTTTTACCAGAAGTTTAAAAAACCTATTTTTTGATCAGAAGTTTAAAAAACCTGTTTTTTTGACCAGAAGTTTGAAAAACCTGTTTTTTGATCAGAAGTGTTAAAAACCCGTTTTCTTGAGCAGAAGTTTAAAAACCTCTTTTTTGACCAGAAGTTTAAAAAACCTGTTTTTCGATCAGAAGTTTAAAAAACATAGTTTAGAAAACCTGTTTTTTGACCAGAAGTTTAAAGAACCTGTTTTTTGACCAGAATTTTAAAAAACCTGTTTTCTTTACCAGAAATATAAAAAATCCTGTTTTTTTACTCGAAGTCTAAAAAAACATGTTTTCTTGACCACAAGTTTACAAAAACCGTTTTTGACCAGAAGTCTGAAAAATCCGTTTTTTTGACCAGAATTTTAAAAAATCGGTTTTCTTGAAAAGAAGTGTAAAAAACCCGTTTTCTTGACCAGAAGTTTAAAAAACCTGTTTTTTGACCAGAAGTTTAAAAAAACATGTTTTCTTGACCAGAAGTTTAAAAAAACCGTTTTTGACCATAAGTCTGAAAAATCCGTTTTTTGACCAGAATTTTAAAAAATCGGTTTTCTTGAAAAGAAGTGTAAAAAACCCGTTTTCTTGACCAGAAGTTTACAAAAACCGTTTTTGACCAGAAGTCTGAAAAATCCGTTTTTTCACCAGAATTTTAAAAAATCGGTTTTCTTGAAAAAAAGTGTAAAAAACCCGTTTTCTTGACCAGAAGTTTAAAAAACCTATTTTTTGATCAGAAGTGTAAAAAACCCGTTTTCTTGACCAGAAGTTTAAAGAACCTGTTTTTTGACCAGAATTTTAAAAAACCTGTTTTCTTTACCAGAAATATAAAAAATCCTGTTTTTTTACCCGAAGTCTAAAAAAACCGTTTTTTTTACCCGAAGTCTAAAAAAACCGTTTTTGACCAGAAGTCTAAAAAAACCGTTTTTTGACCAGAAGTCTAAAAAAACCGATTTTTGACCAGAAGTCTAAAAAAAAACCGTTTTTTTTACCAGAAGTCTAAAAAAACCATTTTTTGTCCAGTTTGATGATCATAGGGCATTTGAAGGACATATCACCTTTATCTGGCGTAAGGGACCCACCCTGAGGGAGCCCTTCATCTTTAACTTTAATTTAAAAGAAACGCTCAGTATTGTCTGATAGAATCAACCCAATCTGAAATAAATGAATCGAACATAAACGACTTCAATTGAGGGAAAAAAAGTTCTAGGGCGAATTGACTCGTGGCTATTTCCTTTTCGTGTCCCCCACCTTTTTTTTTATTATTTTTTTTTTCCAACCGTTTTAAATCCCTAAAGAACACGGATTGAAAGACGAGGTCGTTGGGTTACATCGGGTCGGGCAAGAAAGGAGGAAACCGCTTCCTTACATCGACCCTCGTTCTTCAATGGATATTTTCCTGTCACATCAAAGAAGCTAAACCTCTTAGAATCCAATATCCCATTTTACCAGATTGCATCTCGACAGATCTAATTTTTAGGCTTTATTCAGCATTATAACTTTATTTGATTTTAATCGAGAAGATTAATCTCAATAAAATTATGCAAATGTGACATAAGATTCGAGGTAAATTTGATCTTTTGTTTAAAAGCTGTTGGTTATCCGAGTCTGTCAGACTTCTCAACTTTTTCGTTATTATGAAACTCGAAACTTTTTTATTTACTTTAAAAGGCGCTAAAAAGTCATTCTTTCCACAAAATTCTCATGCTTTAATATTAAGACGTACACGAAATTTTTCATGCATTTTCTTATAAATAATCACGCACTAGTATAAAAATCGATCTCATAATTGAGATTTTCAATGCGTTACCTATTAAAAAATTCTCGACATTTTATGGGATGGAAGGCTCAAAAGATTAATTTGTCAGCTACACGCTTCTCAATTTCATGGCTTAACTCATGCCACGTCACTTTTTTTCATTAGGGTTTTCAATCATGTTCGATAAAACAGATTTTCCCCCCGATATATGTTCAAACTCGTCCTTTATTCGCCATCGAAACACTAATCCCGCTAGAAAAAGAAAAGATATGGCCTCAGAAAGCTCAAAAATTTGATTACTTTCCAAAAATTGATGCTTTCATTCATTTTTCTCTATGAACAAGGAAAACAATAGTGGCGACATAATGTCCCCTTGTAGCACCCCTCTCGTTTTCCCATCGAATTCCGCATGAATTTTTCATTTTATGCTTTAAAAAAGAGATATTGATACGCTATATATTAAAAAAAATGTTAAAAATCTTCCTCTTGAGTTATATTTTAATAAATGCGTTTAGCAGGTTTAATAACCAAGCGATTAACGCTAATGAAATTTTTTCTCTTAATACCTCATAAGCCTTAAAAATATATCTGCACAATATTTGCTCCCTCGCTTTTTTTTAATTATCACATTTTTTATCAGCATAATTATGAACGTGTTTTTTTATTTAAAAAAAAGAAGCTAGGTTGAAGTTATTTGTGGAAAATTTTCACATAACATTGAATGTTGCAAAAGTTCAGAAAATTATTTCAATATTTTGAGGAAAACAAGGGAAATTTCCATTTATTTTACCTTAGTGGGAGCTGATATTGCATTATCTCGAAAAAGGGTTCATTTAGTCCATAGATTTTCTTGAAGAAACCAAGGGCTTCCGTATTCATTTCTTTTGCTATAGGTAAACATTCGAAGTTGTTTATATTTTAAGCTGTTTGAAGACGTTCAAAAGCAGAAGTTTCGTTAGTGTTTTGAAAAATAATTTTATTTCTATAACCTCAAACAATCTTTGATGATTGTATATTTTGGTAGCGCCCACCTTTGTGGTTAAATAAATTTTTAAATAAAAAAATTTTTTTTCTTTAAATCTTGATTTCTCTGTCAGTTATGCAGACGAGTGATGTGTTCGAGTGACGTATTGTTAGCTATTGAAATCCGAATCCACTGTCCCAAAATATGCCTCAATTTTTTCCCCTAGTTCGCTTTGATATGCTTGATTTTGTACGTTTTTACAGTTTTATAACGGATATGAGGAAAATAAGGTAATGAAGTAAAAACCCCATAACTAAAAACACATTTTTTCACATAAAACCGTCAATATCTCAAGTTCCCTTAATAATTTCTAATTTCTGATGACATATTTGGAATCAGCGTTAAATTTTACGTTAAAAATGATAGCTTTTAACCATTCATGATGACCAATAAGCCCAAAACATTAGAAAATACGTTTTTGCATGTTTCAGGCTCCCCAAGTGAAAAAATTTCGAAAAAACCTTGTTTCGTAAAAATTTTTTTTTTATTTAAGGCCATAAAAAAATGCTTTGTGGTTATCGTGTATGGTTAAAAACAATCATTTCTAACGTAAAATTCAACGCTGATTCTAAATCTGGCACCGGAAATTTGAAATTATCAAGGGAACTTGAGATATTAAAGGTTTTATGTGAAAAAACGTGTTTTTGTGTTAAAAAATCTTTAAAAAACCACAACTCCTAGACGTGTTGAGATAGGAAAACCTAGCAAACGGGGTTTTACTCAGTTTAGTGTGCCATTTAACCCAAAATTAAAACTAAAAGTGAAAAAATTGTTATAAAGAAGGGAGGAAGATAAGAGAATAGCGTGGGTTTTTGATGAGTTCAGCTGTTTCAAAAGATGACAAATGCTGGCTTTCGAGTCTATCTCGAATCCATCCACTTTCGAAAGACTGACGCGGACGTCTTTTTGATGTCAATCATAAAATGGCGAAACGGCGTTGAACGGCATTCGATAAAAGCTCATTGTCAAACTCCTCTCTCTTGACATCCCGTCGAAGAAATATCCGTGTCGATTTATTGTTACATTAATAATCACCTATACAGTTTTGTCAACATTTGAATTATTACGCTAATTGCTTTTATATATATATATATATATATATATATATATATATATATATATACATATATATATATATATATATATATATATATATATATATATATACATATACTGTATAGACAAAACTGTATAGGCTATTAAAGGCTTTTATGTTGTCGAATCGATCAAAATCTTAAAATCAATTTTAGACTTTGAGAATTTACCTTTCTTGGAAGACCGTGTCACGGTTGAACTTTACTCACGCTAAGCGATTATGCACTTCCGCATTTACGATCACGAACCGAGTTCATTGGAATGACGAAAAACGTTAATGAGTTTCAATGATGTAGATCTAAGAGATTAACACACGAGGCGTGATTTCGAGTTAATAAAATTAAACAATTTCATCGTTTCAAGTCCATATTTGGCTAATCTTGGACAAAAGGAGGGTAGGGGAGGTGATGGGAGGTGGTGAAAGGGTGTGGGTAAAGGAGAGTGGTGAGGTCTTTAATCCTTTTAGCATATTTCTAAAGGAAAAGATGGCCTAATAAGCCTCAATTTTCGATTCAAAAATTTTCATAAAAAAACAGCAATTACCTTTATATTTATAATAAAGTTAAAACCAAAGGCAAAATTATTTACGCAATCAAGTTTCTTTGATAACTCGAGTAAAATGTTTGCCCATGAATCAAAGCGGGTACACATTGAATTTAGGCCTGAAACGAAAGGGAAAACAGATTCAAACGAGAAAAGATATTCCAAAATAAATCCGTATCGTTTAATTTTGGACAATACCACCATTCACCGACTTCCCCACAACATCCAAACTTTGAAAACCTCGTACCGACGAATCTATTCATCCGATCGTCTTAATATTAGCATATTTGAAATCAGCTCGTCAAAACCTACAAGATAACTACCTTTTTTGTTCAAAATTTTGTTTTGTTGGAAAATTGTATATCCAATTTTCCAAAGAAAATTTTTTTTCAAAAAACTGCTCCCTAAGGATCTCGTAGTTTTCCAAAAGAATGAAAACGCGCTTTTGAAAAAAAATATCCGACCATTTTTAGTGCCTGAAAAGTGGAAAATACGTTTGGGGGTGATAGTTCTGCCATCTCTTGAGCGAGAAAAACACTAGAATTCACCAAAAAATCGTTCTAGGGCCTATTTTAATGTGCACAAATCAACGTTGGGCAATTAGGTCGAGTGGGAACTCTGAATATTAAAAACCTCCCTTTTTGATCGCCCATAGAGTTTGATATTCAAACCACATGTCTTATGTTCTTTTCATTTTCATATCAAACAATAAGTTCCACGAACACCATGAGTTTTAAACCGAAAGTATCACGACTTAAGGTCGAATTTCGTTAAACACATGCCAAAAGAAGCGTTTTCGACTATTTTGAAGAAAACCTGATGACGTCATTAACCAGAAACGTTTAATTTAGAGTCTATCATTGAGTGGTAATCTTGGTTTTGCGGGTTTGAAATCGCGTTTAAAAGACGTGAGCGGTTTGCGGTGTGGTGTGTAGAGGGGAGGGGAGGTGTCCCCTTTGGTTTTCATTGATGAGTCGATTTAGCAGGAACCCCTTCCACCGAAACCACCCGAACCCCCTTATCATCAAACCCTTTCTATAAAACTCGAGACCACTCATCCACTCCCACGCTCTCGAAAATTCGAGGCTTACTTATTCTCATACCCTTCGCAACACACCGCCCATTTTAAAACGAGCTAACTTTAATCTTCACCTTTTTTTCAATTGATGAAAAATCGGTTAAAATGAATATATTTTTTGAATTCAATGAATAAAACTTGGCTATTAGAATTTGTTGTCTCTGGTAATTAATATATAATAGGTTTAGTACAGAGGTTCCCAAACTTTTTCAAAGTGCGCCCCCAAAAAAATTGTTCTGAATGCTAACTTTGTGGTTTTTGAAAGAAATTTGGGTTTTAAAATGTTGATTTTGAGGTTTTCGGACGAAAGTTAGGCTTCATAAATGTTGATTTTGAGGGTTTTTAACCAGAATTAGGCTTTACAAATGTTGATTTTGAGGTTTTTTACGAAAATTTGGCTTAATAGATGTTGATTTTGAGGTTTTTTGAAGAAAATTAGGCTTTAAAAATGTTGATTTTGAGGTTTTTTTTACAAAAATTTGGCTTTTTAAATGTTGATTTTGAGGTTTTTGGACGAAAATTAGGCTTTTTAAATATTGATTTTGAGGTTTTTGGACGAAAATTAGGCTTTACAAATGTTGATTTTGAGGTTTTTCACGAAAATTTGGCTTTTTAAATGTTGATTTTGAGGTTTTTCACGAAAATTAGGCTTCTAAATGTTGATTTTGATGGTTTTGGACGAAAATTAGGCTTCATAAATGTTGATTTCGAAGTTTTTTGACCACAATTGGGCTTTACAAATGTTGATTTTGAGGTTTTTGACGAAAATTAGGCTTTTTAAATGTTATATTTAGGGTATTTTGACGAAAATTAGGCTTTAAAAATTTTGATTTCGAGGTTTTTGACGAAAATTAGGCTTTACAAATGTTGATTTTGAGGTTTCTGACGAAAATTAGGCTATTTAAATGTTGATTCTGAGGTTTTTGACGAAAATTAGGCTTTCTAAAATGTTGATTTTGAGGTTTTGAACGAAAATTAGGCTTCATAAATGTTGATTTCGAAGTTTTTTGACCACAATTAGGCTTTACAAATGTTGATTTTGAAGTTTTTGACGAAAATTAGGCTTTTTAAATGTTATATTTAGGGTATTTTGACGAAAATTAGGCTTTAAAAATTTTGATTTCGAGGTTTTTGACGAAAATTAGGCTTTACAAATGTTGATTTTGAGGTTTCTGACGAAAATTAGGCTTTTTAAATGTTATATTTGGGGTATTTTGACGAAAATTAGGCTTTAAAAATGTTGATATCGAGGTTTTTGACCAAAATTATGCTTTATTAATGTTGATTTTGAGGTGTTTTTTTTTACAAAAATTTGGCATTATAAATGTTGATTTTGAGGTTTTTGACGAAAATTTGGCTTTATAATTGTTGATTTTGAGGTTTTTGACGAAAATTTGGCTTTTTAAATGTTGATTTTGGGGTATTTTTACGAAAATTAGGCTTTCCAAATGTTGATTTTGAGGTTGTTGACGAAAATTTGGCTTTTGAAATGTTGATTTTGAGATTTTTGGACGAAAATTAATCTTCATAAATGATGATTTCGAGGTTGTTTTTTTTTACCAAAATTGGGTTTTACAAATGTTGATTTTGTGGTTTTCCACGAAAATTTGCCCTTTTAAACGTTGATTTTGAGGTTTTTGGACGAAAATTTACCTTTTTAAATGTTGATTTTGAGGTTTTTGGACGAAAATTTGGCTTTTCAAATGTTGATTTTAAGGTTTTTGGACGAAAATTAGGCTTCATTAATGTTGATGTCGAGGTTTTTTGACAAAAATTAGGCTTAACCAATGTTGATTTCGAGGTTTTTCACGATTTTTTTGGGATACCCTAGGTCTACGGCCCCCCAGTTTGGGAACCACTGGTTTAGTATAAAATTTTGTGGGCACGTAATCGAGAAATTGAGTCTCTCCACATTTTTATAAACACGGTCTTAATTTTCAATCCTTTTCTCAGCATCTTTATCTCTCCGCTCTTTTAATTAAAACGGAGGTGGGCATGATATTAGCAATCAACGACTCCTCCCCACCCTACGCCAATTCCCTTTCGACATCCGGACCCTCCCAATCATTTCACCGCCACCCATAGCTAAGCGGAACAGAAAATTATTACCCTGAAGGAAATTAACGATTGACATTCTCTGTGATTTTTTCGCAATTCGAAAAAACTTTTGTTTACCCTTTTAGTTACCCAGCGCTCAAAAATCGAGATATAGGTAGAAAACGACCAATTTTCACCAAAATTGCAAATTTTTTTTTCTCCTTGCTTAAAATGACCTCACACAATCTTTCAAAATTCATTACAAGTTGCGATTCGAGTTGTAAAATTAATTCCGTTACCATCCGTCAATTTTCATGTTCCATTTATGAAGCTAAGTGAACATAACTTAAGCGTTGTGACGTTTTAAGTCGCCTGCCGTCCATCCAGTGGCATAGATTAATGTTCAACTTCATCCATATCCCGCCACAAAATTTATTCTTAACCCGTAACTGGAAATCGTTCAAAAAATTCATTTTTGTTTTTTTAATCTTTAACCATTTCTGCTCATTTTCCAAGTGGTCCCATTTTATTCTTATTAAAAGAAAAAATTTTCAGGCATATACTGTTGATAACTTCAATCCCTTCTCCTGAAAAGTTCCATTTTGTTTATATTTACTTAACTTATTAAAAATTAAAACGTTTACTTGTATGTTCCTAGTAATTTGAATTATTTATAGCTTTATTTCCGAAATAAACTCTAAAAATTTATTTATTCACAGTTCGGCTAGTCAAACATAAAATATTTACCAACTCGACGTCAAAATAAAAATGTAGGTGCCTCCTAAATTACCTATTATAGCCTCGGAAAACAGCCAGCGGCTAATTGACTCATCAAAGGACGGACTAATTGATGAGGAATATCCGCCTGTCTGGGAAAAAAAAAAAGTTAAATAAAAAAGGTTTGAAAATGACTGTTTTTAAAGGCAACCTTGACATAATGAACGTTGAACCTATCGAGGGGAAGGGAGCTTTCAAGGAGGACGAGTAAATCCTCGTCTTCACAAACGAATTCTCGTGGCAAAAATTTCTTTTTGAATCTTAGTTTACACATTTTGGAATTCATGTAAGTACAAGGTTTTATCTCTCCATAGGAGGCCGTTTGTGATATTATTTATTCCCTCTGACGTAGAATAAACGATTATGAAGAGATAAATGGATTGAGAAGGTACCTCTCCGTTTTAATTGTCCTTCCTCAACGCTTCCTAAGCGTTAACTCAAGTTTTAATCACCTGACTGCTCTCTCGGATTCCTTTCCTTCACATCCTTTATGTCACATTCAATAATTAATATAATTAATTTAATAACATATTCAGTTATGAATGATTAAGGGCCCCTAATACCGCCGCATTTTTCTTTTTCTCCAATTTCCTGAAAAACTGAAAAACACTGCAAATATCTTGAAAACCGTAGGTCGTAGGCGAAATAATTATTAGTACATAATTAAAGATTTTTGAATTTGCTACAAATTTGAGCTAATACAATTTTTTGTAGGACCAAACGTATCTGAGCTACGAGGTGGAAAAAAAAACGGGGTTTTCTATTTTGACCTCTAAAGGAGGGAAGACGTCATCTAATCAAAAAAGTGTACTTAATAAAAGTTGTAGAGAATTCAATTACCTTTTGAAAACAACTCTTAAAAAGGCAATTAACGATAAATAGGCAGGAGTGGGGGTAAATTTCAAAATACTTAGAAAAATGTCATTCAAAAAAATTTTATTGAAAAAATTCACATTTCAAAAAAATGTATTGATACAAAACTATAGGTTATTAAATTTGCTACAAATGGGACCTAGTAAGATTTTTTGTAGGACCAAACGTATCTGAGCGACAAGTCCTTCTGGGGTTAAAATTGTGTTTTTTAAATTTACCCCCACCCCTACATGTTGATCGTTAATTGAGTCTCGATAGTTGATTTTAAATTGAAATTGAATTCTCTACAACGTTACTTTGTACGCTATTTTGATTAGAAAACGCCTTCCTTGCTTTTTTCCGACTTTTCTAAAATTGACTTTTTTCTTAAGAAGAACTCGAAAATCCCCCTTTTTTGTCACCTCGTAGCTCAGAAACCTTTGGTCCTAGATAAAATCTTAGTAAATCAAATCTGTAGCAAATTTTATACGCTTTAATTTTGTTGTTATAAATTTTTTTGCAATTTCAATTTTTGAATGAAATTTGTCTTGAAATTTTTTGAAATTTACCCCCACCCTTGCCTATTTATCGTTAATTGCCTTTTGAGAGTTGTTTTTAAATGGTGATTGAATTCTCTACAACTTTTGTTTAGTACACTTTTTGGTTAGATGACGTCTTCTCTCCTTTAGAGGTCAAAATAGAAAACCCCGTTTTTTTTCCACCTCGTAGCTCAGATACGTTTGGTCCTACAAAAAATTGTATTAGCTCAAAACTGTAGACAATTTAAACATCTTTAATTTTGTACTAAAAATTATTTCGCCTACGACCTACGGTTTTCGAGATATTTGCGAAAAAACGAAAAAAATCACCTTAAAAACGCCAAAGCGCACGGGTTTCGGTTATGGAATTTTTTTTAGTTAATCAGGGAACCAACCTCTACACATTTCTACATTTTTCCACCCCCAGGCTTAGATTGACTGAATTTAAAACGTAATTTAGATTATTTTTTTTTTAACGATTGTAGAAACTCAAATAAAATGGCGTTCTCCTCATTAAATGGCGTTAATCTCTTCCTAATAAAATCGGCTTTTATGCTTTCAATGCTAGGTCCTTAAAAGTAAATCTCGGGAAGGGAAGCCTCAATTGAAAACATGGCTTAACAAGACTCTCTCCTGTGAATGGTGTTAGTTCTCCCGCAATGGCCACACAACGTCGTGTATACTCATTATAATATACATTAACTATCATACCAGAATGACATCATAAAAACAATATTCTAAATACCATCGCCAAACATTTTTTTTCCATGTTGTCACTTCTTAGGGTAATTTGACAAGACTGTAAAATAATTTGTATTTATAGCCACTCACACTCTTTCACAATGGGGAGCAACAGATGTGAGAAAACATGGAGTTAATCAGTTGCATTCATGAAATTCTAAGCGTGGAAAAATGTGTTCCTACCGCACTTTACTGGAATGGAAGGGAGGGACTAAAAATAGCTACGAGCACATCTGCCTGTTTTACCTCCAATATGAACAATTTCTCCCTAATTAGTCACATTGTCCTCTCTTTGATTAGTTAAACACGTTCCAATAGAGAACTTTCAACGGGGATGATATGTACCTAATTATGCAATTTTTGGTTTTTCGGGGCGGTAGTATATTCCGCCAATCCTTATACCTGGCCATACTTAACAACCGTTCATAAACTCTTTGAGGAACAGACCTAGTCTGTAAATTGCGCCAATACAGAAAAAACTAGCAAGGTAAATTCCGCCATCGAATTTTTTCCCCCACATAGGGGATAATTTGATAATGTACATACTAAAAGGAAGAAAAAAGAGGAAGTTAAAAAGATATTAATTTATTTTAGTTATGAATACATGTAAATAAAGTTTAACATTTTAACGAAAAAATGGGCCTTTATATATAAGTACAAGGTCATCATCGTGGCCGAGTTTCGGCCAATAGTTTTTCTTACGGTATGAGTTTGAGTCGTTTCTTAGGGGAATTCAAAGGAAAGTCGTTTTGTGGATTGTAAAATGTAAAATGGGGGGAGAGGAAGGATCCCGGGGGAGGGGAGGGGGACCCCGGGGACGCTCGCTCGCCACGACTCGCTCGCTGGGGATGGGGGAAGGGGAAGGGGGAACTCGGACGATCGACGCGGCAGTATAGTGTTTCACCATGCACGCGGATCACCTGAAACTTCGAAATCCTTAAAGCTTGAAGTGTCAGAAAAATATTGTATTTAATTGAATTAATTGTATTGAATTGAACTAACTAAATTATAATAATCCATTTGAAAAAGAGTACCTAAACCTAATCGACTGTTAAACTAGCCACATGGCTCAGTCAAGACTTGACCTAAGGCAATGTTTGCTCCTGTGGCAATGCTCCAGAGTTATTTCAACCTGAAGAAGGAATAGGTAACAGTGAAAAAACGGATTTTTAAGGTTTTTTTTTCATCTTCATGCTGACCGACCGACTTGAAATTTTTAGGGCTCCTAAATATCGTATTAGAGAACGGAGATACCTAAAAAACGCCCACAGCTCGTGAAATTTCGGGGTTTTGGTTGGCGGAACGCTACCTCTCTCCTCAAACACATGAAGTGCATAATATAACACGTTGGGGTTTCAGTCTAATTTGCACCGGCACGTGACCCAAATTCACTTCTGACGCTTTACCCTTTCAGTCGATCGATTTCCCAAGAATGGGGACACCGATTATTTTACAATAATACGTCATTCTACCAACATCCAGAAAAAAGAAAATTTGAATGTTAATTTTGAGGTTTTTTTTTTTTGTTTCAAAATGTTGATTTTAATGTTTTTGGAACGAAATTGCACTTAACACGTTTATTTTGGGGTTTTTTGACAAAAAATTGACTCTCGAAACCACGATTTTGAAGTTTTTTTGACGAAAAATTGGCTCTTGAATGTTGATTTTGGGGTTTTCCTGCGAAAATTTGGCTTCAGAAATGTTGATTTTGAGGTCTCTGAGAAAAGAAATTGCACTTGACATGTTTATTTTGAGGTTTTTGGACTAAAAATTGGCTCTTGAAACCACGATTCTGAGGTTTTTGACGAAAAATTATCTCTTGAAAGTTTGTTTTTTGGTTCTCTAGCGAAAATTTGGCTTTAAAAATGTTCATTTTGAGGAAAAATTGGCTCTTAAAATGTTCATTTTCAGGTTTTTTACGAATGCATAAATGTATTTTGGAATTTTATGAACAAATGATTTGATTTGATGAAAGGTATTTGACAATGAAAACTTTTGGGAGGAGTGTCCCCAGTCCCCTGGGGACATCATACTCCCCCCTAGGGGGCCGCACCCCCCAGTTTGGGAACCACTGCTCTAACCCAACGTAATTGACAATTTTTTCACCACTCAAACTAGGACATGAAATTCACGAAATGCGAAGAATGTTGGGTTAGAGTGTTCAAGGAGGGTGGAAAACGCAACAAGTGTCTTTCTGCTCTCGATCCTCTAAAAATTGCTTCTTAAAACAATAGAAACTTTTATGAAACAAAAGCTCATTCATTTTTTTTTATTCATAGCGAGGGTAATAAAATAACTAGCTTACGTATAAGTTTATTATTTTTAAAATTAAAAAAGGAAAAAAACTAGAACTTTTCAGGAGATTGAAATTATCAACAGCACGATATGCCTGAAAAATTTTTCTTTTAATAAGAATAAATACTTTACGTGGGACTTAGAAAATAAGAAGAAACGGTTAAATAAGATTAAAAAAATGATTTTTTTTTTAATTTCCAAAAAATTGAAAACTTGAAGTGAAGGTATACCTACATCAAGTATGAAGACTGAAGGGAATTTGATTAACCGGATGGAAGCGGGAACACGCTATTAATAAATGTCAGTGTTCTTAACAAAATGGTTTTTCACAAGATTTATGTGCCCCCTTGGTGTTATAACCTGATAAAGGAGTCTAAAAGGGATTTGTCTGAGACCCCCATATGACTCCAGCGACATCCCGCTCCTCCCGGGCCAATACCGAAATATCGAAAAAGATAGGAGACGTTATATCTTTGGAAAGAAATAAAACTTCTTTTTATACTCCATCGCTTATATTGTTTCCTTCAAGTTATTGCTTTTCGAATATTTTGCATTTTCGCTCTAGTAAAGATTTAATATAATTCTCCTTGCGAAAAAAAGGGTAGACCACCCTTAGTATATCTATTCGACGTATAGACCACCCTATGTGTATCTATTCGACGTATAGACCATCCTATGTGTATCTATTCGACGTATAGACCATCCTATGTGTATCTATTCGACGTATAGACCATCCTAAGTGTATCTATTCGACGTATAGACCACCCTTAGTGTATCTATTCGACGTATAGACCATCCTATGTGTATCTATTCGACGTATAGACCATCCTAAGTGTATCTATTCGACGTATAGACCATCATCTATTCGACGTATAGACCATCCTATGTGTATCTATTCGACGTATAGACCATCCTAAGTGTATCTATTCGACGTATAGACCATCCTAAGTGTATCTATTCGACGTATAGACCATCCTAAGTGTATCTATTCGACGTATAGACCATCCTAAGTGTATCTATTCGACGTATAGACCATCCTAAGTGTATCTATTCGACGTATAGACCATCCTAAGTGTATCTATTCGACGTATAGACCATCCTAAGTGTATCTATTCGACGTATAGACCATCCTAAGTGTATCTATTCGACGTATAGACCATCCTAAGTGTATCTATTCGACGTATAGACCATCCTAAGTGTATCTATTCGACGTATAGACCATCCTAAGTGTATCTATTCGACGTATAGACCATCCTAAGTGTATCTATTCGACGTATAGACCATCCTAAGTGTATCTATTCGACGTATAGACCATCCTAAGTGTATCTATTCGACGTATAGACCATCCTAAGTGTATCTATTCGACGTATAGACCATCCTAAGTGTATCTATTCGACGTATAGACCATCCTAAGTGTATCTATTCGACGTATAGACCATCCTAAGTGTATCTATTCGACGTATAGACCATCCTAAGTGTATCTATTCGACGTATAGACCATCCTAAGTGTATCTATTCGACGTATAGACCATCCTAAGTGTATCTATTCGACGTATAGACCATCCTAAGTGTATCTATTCGACGTATAGACCATCCTAAGTGTATCTATTCGACGTATAGACCATCCTAAGTGTATCTATTCGACGTATAGACCATCCTAAGTGTATCTATTCGACGTATAGACCATCCTAGTGTATCTATTCGACGTATAGACCATCCTAAGTGTATCTATTCGACGTATAGACCATCCTAAGTGTATCTATTCGACGTATAGACCATCCTAAGTGTATCTATTCGACGTATAGACCATCCTAAGTGTATCTATTCGACGTATAGACCATCCTATAGATAGGCCAAGTCGAAAAAAATAGGAGACGTTATATCTTTGGAAAGAAATAAAACTTCTTTTTATACTCCATCGCTTATATTGTTTCCTTCAAGTTATTGCTTTTCGACTATTTTGCATTTTCGCTCTAGTAAAGATTTAATACAATTCTCCTTGGGAAAAAATTATAAAATTAACGAATGCGTTAACGTTTAAAATCGTCAGAAAGACGGATATTGTGGTCAGAAAGGTAAAATAATTAACGCGGTTTACCGTCACCAGGAATTAAAACCCCCCTCAACCCCAGGCGAGTAAGCCCCCCGTAATTTTCTCCCGAGAATTCAATAATTCAACTCGTTCGGAATCCGAGTAGTCCGCCAGGAAACTCAAACTGGGGAAAAAAAGAGGTTTTCTCAACGCAATTTTTCAAGTGGTTATTTGTGGAGATAATATTCAGTTATGTTTTACAATCACCACTGTAACGACCCCCTAATACACAAAATACTGATCGCTTTTTCAAAAAAACGTTTTTCTCAGTGCTTTTTCGATTTAGAATGCCGGTGGGAACATTTCGATGTTAAAAAGGTTGGGAAAAAATGTAGCATCTTGTCAGAATAAGAGAATTTTCGAATGTTTGATTTCCTTTTGCTTCTAGATCTTCCTTGACGCAAAATAAGAACGAAGTCGTCAGACAGCTTTAGCCATTCCGGAGGATCAAACTTGTTGCTCAAAAGAA